>PVLA01007636.1:0-101811 GCA_004027455.1 Hydrochoerus hydrochaeris | reverse complement strand
GTAAATCCATTATGTATGTCATTTGCCTGGACTCCTGTATCTTCACTAATGCCCATTATTCTTATATTGTTGCTTTTGGCATCATGACGAAGCTTCTGCATTGTCATTTCATGCTGCTTTGTTATCTTTAAAAGTTCTATCCTTTCCTGATCACTAACTGTGATCCTGTCCTCAAGGTCCAAAATCCTATCCTCAGCTTCCTTTCAATAGAATTTTTTGTTTCTTGGATGTCTCTTTGAGTTTGTTTCATGAATTCTGCTTGTTTTCTATATTGGTCATTCAAAGTTTCAATCAATTTCCCATGCTCATGTACTTTTCTCTCTACTTCTTCTCTAGCTGCATTCAACAACTCCTTTACTAAAGTTGTTATTTCTATCTTTAGATGGGAGACTATTTCTAATTTGATTTCCTCTATAGCCTGATGCAGTTTTTTTTTTTTTTATTTCACTGGCTATCTTTTCAGAGATTCCCAGTGTGTTACTTTTGGGATCCTCTATTTCAATGTCTCCTATACTTGCTTCTGGTGAACTATATATTTGAGACTGCATTTTGCTTTTTCATTTTGTCATTTTCACTCTGCCTGTTGTTTTCTATGTGTAGGAGCGGATCACACACACTCTTTTCAGACACACCAAAGCCTTACAGTTAGTTGGAGGGGGTTTTACTACTGGACCTCTTATCCCCTGTACACCTCTATTTTAGGGGTATACTCCCCACTTTGATACAGTCAATCTGGTGTAGTTCAAAGTTCACCACCTAGGAGCAATGTTCCAAATTTTCTCACACTAACTGGATACCGCTGAGATATTCTGATGTTCCAGATGGGAGGGCTGGCCCATCTGTAGCAGTCCAGGGCAGTTTTCTGTCTTGGGCGGGCCTCCTCAATCTTCCCAGTCACAGGCCAGGCCCACAGGGAAGGTTCAGGGTAGCCTACCCCTGAGGCAGGCTTGCACTGAGCTTCAGGTGGCAGGGTGGGCCCATGGTGGAGGTTCCAGGCAGCTTACCCCTGATGCAGGCTTCCGCTAAGTTCCTGCTGGCAGGGCAGGCCCATGGTTGAGGTTCTGGGCAGCCTATGCCTGATGCAGGCTTCCGCTAAGTTCCTATGAAATGTTGTTTAACATGAAACTGTTTTCTTCCATCTTGCAATCTCATTATCTGCTGAGTCATATAAAGCTTTCTGTATGTACAAACCTCATCTGTCACTTCTTCAATTATTTTAAAGAATAGGCTTTGAACTGTAACTTGACTCATCCATTGTAAGATCTCTCAGAAATAGCGTGATGGCCTTTGTGTTGTGCACCCTGGCTTTTCCCTAAGCTAGATACATTCATCAATACCCTGACCAGTCCAGTAGCCAGCAAAGCTTTGTCTCCTCTTCCAGTCATCAGCTTCAGTGGGCTTTCTCAGAGACTGCACTCATACTAGTACTGAGAGTCAGGCTTGAGCTTTTATTGGGCAACACACAGGGGCATAGGAACCACATTCCATGGTAATTCCCCAGCATGAATGCAGCAGAACCCAGGCAGTGCTAAGGTGAAGGATGGATGGATGTAGGTTCATCAGAAATATATTTCCTCCTCATCAGGACAAGCACATCAGTTTTATGAATATTGGTGGAAGCCAAGCTGGTAACTTTCAACAATTATTGTGACATGTGTTTTGGTGCTTGTGATGAAAGACAGAGAAATTGCAAATCACCTTTTGATTACCTTCACACTGATTGTACTTCCCATAGATGTAACATCATTGACACAGTAAGTGAATTCTTCTTCATTCTTTTCTAATGAATTAAAAATGTTCAAACAGTGAGGGAAAACACAGTAAGACAGAATCACAGCATCATGAACAGCATTGAGACAATAGAGACAATATTAATTGTCAGGTGCTAAGATATTTTATAGAAAATTGAAGAACATAGTATTTTAATGTAACTTGTACTAGATATATAGCTTGAAACACTGAAGCCATTTTTGAATTGGTAAACCTGATTAGAGACAAAGGACACAAGGGCAGTCAGATAATACCTAGATGTCCCCTCGAAAACTCCACTGCCCAACTGACTTCTTTCTGAATACAAGAAGACATCTCTTGATCAATATGTGCCCATTTTCAGGGAGTCTGATAGACTACATAATAGAGGAGTGCATGAAAAATACTGTCAGGGTTATAGGAGTAATGGCTGACATCACTGACAATTATCAGAGATAGACTAGGCACACAATTCAGAATAGGTATCTATCTTTTCCTAGTCCTGGATATCATTGTAGCTTTCCACATCTTGCTGTAACATTGTCCTCAACCCACTCAAACTCAAAAGCAGACTTAAAGTTAAGTCTTAATTCCCTTCCTGCTCAGGACACTGGAAAGTTTTATAATGTACTTGACACAAATTTGGACATAAGAGTTAGGAACTTCCTCTGAAAACTTTCTGATGGCTGGGAAAAACAATAGTATGAATTACTTCAAGACCTACAATTTAATATTAGCTCTGATTGGTTTACTTATTCATCAACATCTCACAGGTTTGTATCTCTAACTCTCAGGATTTAATCTCACTTGATTTATGGTAAGTACAAATGCATTTTAAGTATTCAGCATATGAGATGTTCTTTATGTGATTTATATGTGTGAAGCTAACACAGAGACAAATAAAAGTGAGATACAATTATTATTAATAATGAAAAGTCATCTTTGTATCATTCAATAAAATGTCTGGTCTGATTAAATGTTTTGGTATTTCAGTAATATGAAGTTTTATATTGCATCACATAAACCATCTTTAAAGGGCTAAGGTTAATATTGAAATAAAAATTATTGAATTAAAATGCACATTGCCATTAATCTCCCTTAAAATACATCCCATCATCTTGAACATAGTTATGGCATCTTTTTGTCTTTCATGTCTTTAGCTGTAGTATCATGGTTGCCTCAATGTCATGAATTGATTGTGAGTATTTAATTTTCACCATCATTTTGACTTTGGAGAAGAGCTGCAAGTCACATGGTGCTGGATCTGGTGAATACGTTTGATAAGGAAATACCACAATCTATTTACAAGTATGCTTTTCCAATGGATGGAACCCAGCAGCAACAATCATAGTGTTTTGATGACACATTTTAAAATACTCCTACAGAAGTATCAGGAACTCAAATTTCATAGATAATAAATCACATAACAATAGGAATGTTTTTAAACATTTTCAAATATTTTAACAGTAGAATGACAACAATAACACATGATATTACTGCACCACTTCTAAATGCCTAAATGAATCAATAGCAGTGTTCCTAAGCACTGATTTAAGGTCACCAAAAATTTATATGCAGACATATGTCTGTTGAAATATTTGCTATTTAAACTTTTTTTCACACAAAATAACTGTACATATTTGGAGGCACAATGTAATACTTTGATTCATGCATACATTTTATATTTATAAAACCAGGGAAATTAATAATTCCATCATCTTAAACATTTATATTACCTTTGTAGTAACAGAATTCTAATTCCTTTTATTTTCTTTATCTATGAGAGAGGAGGACCAGGGGAACATAAGTCAGTGGGTAAAATGTTAAAGTTGTATGGAAAGAATAACTTCTTATCTCTATTGTGCAACACAGTGAAAAAATAACAAACATGCATTGTATATTGTACAATATCTCCCAGATTTTACTGTGATTTCTGAGTTTTGCATCTTATGTATATTCTGAATACCAGGTTCTCAAAAAAATATGTACATATAAAATTTACAAATAATTTCTCCAAATCTGTGGCATATCTTTTATTCTCTAAAAATATCTTTTGATAAAGGAAGAGTTGTATTTTAATGAAATCAGAATTTTCAATTTTTTATTTAGGAGAAAAAACACTGAAAAAAGTGAAAGAGACAAACAATAAAAACAATAAACCCAAATCAATAACAATATATGCTTTGAAAACAAGATGATAGGAGTTTAACAATGTTTGCTATATTACATATTATTATCTTCAAAAATCTTGCTTAAATTACCAGATATAGACCTGCAAATTTGATCTAATTATATGAGTGTTAACTGTTCTTTTCCAAGACTAACAGAATTAGTATTATAGTTATCTTAACTACCATATGTATACATATATACAAATTTATGTCTTTTTCCTTTTCCCTTCATTCTTTTCTCTTTCCCCTCTCCTAGTTACTTTTTTCCCTTGAGCAGTTGGTTACTCGTACACAATATTTGTTGCATATTTTGGATTTTAGTTACTCTTTCAGTTTCTTACACTAGGGAGACATATGTCTTAATAAACTAAAAAGATAATTTAAAATTTGATTTGTATATGTACCAATTCCCAATGATTAATACAATTATGATTTGCCAAAATATCCCAACAATAAAAATGTTTAAAAAACCTTGATTTACTGTGAGGTATATTTGTTCATATTTTCAGTTGGTAGTAAAACATTCTTCCTCTCCAACCACACACAAGCACACATACAAACACAAATATGTTCATAACATAGTAGTGTAAATATTTTTCTCTCAAAAAATGAGTCATACAGGTCTTTAGCTATTTTACATAACTTTTGACAGATGAAGAATATATACAAGATAATTGATGCAGGCATTGCACAACTTGGGATTTCCCCATGTTAACATATTTATTCTTGTTTGAGGCTTTACAATAAAATAAGGAACAGGTCTATGTATGAAATATAATGATGCCAAATTTTATTATTTTCTATTTTTCAGGAATTCTGCTAATAGGCAGCAAAATTACACACTACATCAGTAACATTAAAAACCCATCCTCAGACTGCTCATGCTAGTGTCATGTAAGTCATGCTAAAAATATGCATTCATGGTCTTGCTGAAGCACAACCTCTCAGAACTGGAACAAAGAAACATTCAATGAGCCCTCCTGCTGATTTGAATACACAGGGTTGTGAACTCCTGGGCTGCTTAATCTAATCTACTTATGATAATCTTAAACCAGCGATTAGATTTGAGTTGCACAGAATTTCAAATTTTGTCCATCTTATGTCAAAGAATGGTTTCTGAATAATTCTATTAAAACAAATCCCAAAGAAAACCAAGGAAACATTCTGTGTGTTGGTGTCACATCGGAATAAGACAACTACACAGGCTTTATCTGTTCACCAAGAGGAATCAAAGAACAAAGATAAAGCTCACTCAGAGATTAATGAACACAGTATTCTCTCCCTGGATACAACTCTCCTCAGCTCCAGTTTATTGAAGATGATCATGTTATTTGAATGGAGTCATTTTTGCCATATATGAGATAGAGCCTTACTCACAGGTGGAATTCAAGCATTTTGCCATCATGTTAAATTATAGAATAGGAAATTTAGAACCATTTCATGGATGAAGAGCCAAGTACAGCTGATACATTAGTGCTGCAGAAATAACACTTTTATTAGCTACTGAGCCCAGCCCCAGCTACTGACAGTATTTACTGATGACAATGAACAGGTGCTCTGTTCTCTGGCAAATTATCTTATCTGAAAACAAAAATATCAGGAGATCCATTGTCACAGCCCAGGTAACATTGCTTAGGATGTGACAAGGGCAATAAAACAGGACTTCAGGTAAGAATAATTCTGGGGTACTATACATATGGCACTATCCATAGAATAAATCTGGTCCTTTAACAACAATGAAATACATATTATTAACTCTTTGATTTTTTCATTATTCTGTTGTTACTATCATTATACTGAGAAGCAAGCCTCTCCCCAGTCACTACCAGGAGGATCATTTGTTTAGGTTCTACTTCTATGCAAACTGACAAGGAAATCAAGTTCAGGAACGTAACAATTTATTTGCAAGTCTCTATGATATGGAACACTATGATTAGTTTTTAAATCTGAGTTTAAACAATTTCTTCTTTTTTTAACGGTACAAGGGATCGAACTCATGACCGTACACTTGCAAGGCAGGTGCTTATGCCACTGAGCTAAATCTTCAGCCCCTTAAAAAATTCCTCATAATGAATTAGTGGTAGAAGAGTCTACCATTTTGACTCATCCTTTGTCCATTTTCTTTGTTTCTTTCTAGAAACATAAGTCCAAAGCAGACAATACAGTCACAAAGAGTGAGGTGTCCTGATGAGTTTCTTCATGGTCTCCTTCATGTCTCTGTTCCTCAGACTGTAAATAAAGGAGTTCATCATTGGAGGGACCACTGTATACATCACTGAAGCAACTGCAGGCTTCCTGGATGAGTCAGTCACTGCAGAGCTGATGTATACCCCAAAAACTGTCCCATAAAACAAGGTAACAACAGAAAAATGAGACCCACAGATATAAAAAGCTTTGTACTTTCTCTCAGTTGATGACATTCTCAGAATAGAAGAGGCAATTTTAATGTAAGAGAGAATAATACCAAGGAGAGGAACACCACCCAATAAGCTAGTCACTACATATACCAAGATGTTGTTTAAGAGTGTATCAGAACAGGACATTTTGATGACCTGATCCAACTCACAAAAGAAGTGAATTATTTCCAAGTCTGTACAGAAGGATGGGCAAAGTACCATCAGGCAGTTTAGCAGAGCATCTAGAGTGCTAATGAACAATGATAATAGAGTCACCTGTATGCACAGGCAGGAGTTCATGATAAGTGTGTACCTAAGTGAATTGCAGATGGCTATATAATGATCATAGGCCATTGCTGCAAGCAGAAAGTTTTCCAACCCAGCAAAAACCAGGACAAAGTACACCTGGGTGACACAACCTATGTAACTGATGGTTCTGTCCTGTCTCTGGATATTAACCAGAATCTTTGGAATCGTATTGGTGCTGAAACAGATTTCAGTGAAAGACAGGTTGGAGAGGAAGAAGTACATGGGTGTGTGGAGGTGGGAATCAGAGCTGATTGCCAGGATGACTAGCAGGTTCCCATGCACCATGTCCAGGTACAGGGACAGGAATAGTCCAAAAATAAGAGACTGCAGATCTGGGTCCTTTGAAAAGCCCAGAAGTAAGAATCCTGCTATACCTGTTTGATTTTTTTGATTCCATATTTTTGAGGAACCTGATTAGAAAATACAGGTAATGGGAGAGAAGTCAGATTTGCTACTTTAGAAAATTGTTACAGTGAATGTTAATATAAAGCAAATATTACTCTTTTTTCCTATCCTCTCTCATGTGCTCACTTCTCTCTCCTCGCTTTTTTTCCTCCTGTTCTCTACCTTCCCATGTCATCTTATTAACCAAATTTTATTTCCCAATACATATGTCAAAACTACATTGCAGCGAGTAGAGTTCAAGTAGACAGAAAAATACAGCTTTTCTCCTTGAAAACTGTCAAAGCCTTAAACCATCAGGAAAACAAAAACCAAACTAAAACAGGAATATTAGCTTTAATCAAGATTTAAACTGAGACAGAATTTCTCTAATGTTTTCTGTGTAAATAAAAAACGGTTTGGAACTGTGTAAAGAAACCTCAGCCTATGCAACCAGGGGAGCCAGGCCCATTGTGAGGAGATCCAGGCCCATGTCACCACCAAAAGGTGAGTTTCAGCTCGCTGGTGCTGGCCCAGGAACAGTTTGTGACATTCCATCCCAGTGGCTGGGTGCCTGCCCAACCACCTAGGACACTAGACTAGGCTCCAGAGCTTCCACAGGCTTGAAGAGACCATGCCCAGTGACCTTCATTCAATGAGAGCCAGGCTTGCCACTTGAGGGGAGCCAAAGCCACGTGAGTCCCAGTAGTGGAGGGTGCATGGAATGATTTCCAGCACATCCAGGAAAAGCTTTGGAACATCACTGGGAACACAGAAAAATAGGAAAAGGACAAAATGAAAGACCAAAATGCAATTTCAAACCTCCAGGCTATCTCAAGAAAGCCTAGGAGCCATGTACATAGAAGAAAATACTAGTCATATACCAGAAATGCATGACATGATATCAACTGAAATAATGAAGCAAGTATGGGAAGCTAGGAAGGAACTCAAATCAGAAATAATCTCCCAGATAAAAGAAGAAATGATAAAAGTAGTGAAAGAAAGAGTGAGCACATCTAAAGAAGACACAGCTAAAATAAATAGAGGAACAAAGCAAAATGATAGAAACCCTGAATGAACAGTATAAGAAACAAACAGAATACATGAAGCAGATTCAAATAGATAAACAGGAAATCAAATATTTTATTGAAACTTGCAAAAACTGCCCCAATGAAAGTGAAGATGGAATCTCAGATCTTGAAGATAAGATTGCAGCTAGTGAAAAGAAAAGGAAAGATTTTCTAAAAATAATGAGGATTCAGGAAATAACAATGCAAGATGATGCAAAGAAAAACACCTTAGATTAATAGGGATAAATGAAAAAGAAGGGGAAAACACAAATGATATCAAGAAGCTATTTACAGAAGTAATAGCTGAAAACTTCCAAAACATGAGTATGGAAACTGAAATTACAGATTAGTGAAGCATATAGAACTCCAAATAGCCAAAACCAAAACAAAACTACACACACACATATAATAATCACCATCCCAGAAATCCAACAAAAGAACAGAATATTAAAAGCTGTTAGAGAGAAAAGACAGATCACCTAAAAAGGAAAACCTATCAGAATCACATCACACTTCTCAACACAAACAATGAAGTCAAGAAGAGTTTGGAGTAAAGTGTTTCAGATCCTAAAGGAAAACAACTTCCAACCCAGACTGGAGTACCCTGCAAAACTGTCCTTCAAAATGGATGGAGAAATAAGATACTTAAATGACAAAGAACAGCTGAAGAACTTCATGATTGCCAAATCAACCCTACAAAAAATACTGAAAGACATTCTAGATACACTTCAGAAAAAACCACTAAGCAAGACAGACAATTAAACAGAATGGAAAGGTAAAAATACAACATCAAAAAGATAACATGTCAACAATAAACCAATGTATGACAGTTATAACCAGTGATGTAAATGGCCTCCATTCACCAATTAAAAGAAACAGACTGGCAGAATGGATCAAGAAACAACATGCAACCATACACTGCCTACAAGAAACCCATCTAACCCAAACTGAAACTCATAGACTGAAAATCAAAGGACAGCAAACAATACTCCATGCAACAGGAACTTAAAAAAAAGTGGGGTTAGATATTCCATTTGCAGATCATGTGAAATTCAAACCAAGAATGATACAAAGAGATAAAGAAGGTCACTACATACTAGATAGGGGAAATTTAAGAGGAATAGATAACAATCTTAAATATATATACACCAAATGCAAGAGAAGCCAGTATTAACAGAAATGAGAAATCAAATAGGAAATAACACAATTATAACAGGAAACCTTAACATGCCATTGACACAAAGGGATAGATCAACTAGACAGAAAATCAGCAAAGAAATAACAGAAATGAATCACACCTGTGAACAAATGGACTTGATAGACTTATACAAAGTGTTCCATCCAACAACCTCAAAATATACATTCTATTCAGCAGTACATGGGAGATTCTCTAAAACAGACCATATACTAACACAGAGAACATATTTAAGTAAATGCAAAAGAATTGAAATTATCCCATGCATGTTATTGAATCATAGTGCCATGAAGCTATAGATTAATGATAAAAGTAACTAAAAACCCCACAAACACATGGAAATTAAATAGTACACTCTTAAACAATCATTGGATCACAGAGGAAATTAAAGAAGAAATTAAACAATATCTACAAAAAATGAAAATACAAATACAAATTACTGGAAGTGGTGGGATGAAATGAAAGTGGTCCTTAGAGGAAAATTTATTGCACTGAGTTCCCATATTAGGAAAACAGAATGAACACAAAGAAACAACCTGATAGTACAAATCAAACATGGAGAAAAAGAAGGGCAAAGCCAAAGGAAGGGAGGAAATTATAAAGATCAGAGCAGAAATTAATACATTAGAAACTAAGAAAACAATACAAAGAATCAATGAATCAAAGAGTTGGTTCTTTGAAAGAATAAATAAAATTGACAAGCCCCTAGCCAACCTAATTTTAAAAAGGAAAGAAGAGACTCAATTTCATGCAACACAGAATGAAAAAGGTGAAATCTCTACCAACTCTGTGGAAATACAGAAGGTCATGTACTCTCATACATTCGATAACACAGAAGAAATGGACAGATTTCTAGAAACATATGAACCACCAGAGCTGAACCAAGAAGATGTAAACCTGCTGAATAACCCAATTTCTATTAATGAAATTGAAAATGTAATTAAGTCCCTACCCACAAAGAAGAGCCCAGGCCAAGACGGATTCACCGTGGAATTCTATAAGAAATACAAAGAAGATTTAATGTCAACACTCCTCAAACTCTTCAATGAAATCAAAAGGAAAGAAATTCACCCTAAGCCATTCCTGGAAGCAAATATCACTCTAGTACCAAAACCTGAGAAATACCCAACTAAAAAAGACAACTACAGGCCAATATCCCTAATAAACATAGATGCAAAAATTCTCAATAAAATATTGGTAAACAGGATGCAGCAAAACATCAAGAAGATTATACACCATGACCAAGTGGGATTCGTCCCAGGCATGCCGGGATGTTTCAACAATAAGTGTAATCCACCATGTCAATAGAGCCAAAAGTGAGAATTACATGATAATTTCTATAGATGTAAAAAAAGATCCAACACCAATTCATGATAATAACCTTACAGAAAATTGGAATAGATGGTCTTTACCTCAATATAATAAAGGCTATCTATGACATACCAACAGCCAGCATCATATTAAATGGCCAAAAATTGAAAGCCTTTACCTTGAAATCAGGCACAAGATAAGGACGTCCCTTATCACTGCTCCTTTTCAACATAGTACTGGAAATACTAGCCACAGCAATTATTTAAGAGAGAGAAATAAAAGGAGTAAAGATAATAAAAGAGGAAATTAAATTATCCTTACTTGCAGATGACATGATACTCTACATAGAAGACCCCCAAAACTCCATTGAAAGACTCCTAGATATAATAAATAAATTCAGCAATGTATCTGGATACAAAGTCAATACTCAAAAATCAATAGCATTATTATATATATTTTTTTGGTACCAGGGATCAAACTCACAACTCTGTGCTTGCAAGGCAGGCACTTATGCCAGTGAGCTAAATTCTCAGCCCTCAATAGCATTCTTATACACTAACACCAAAATCACTGAGAGAGAAATAAGAGAAGACACACCCTTCATACTAGCATCCAAAAAAATGAAATACAAATTAATCTAACAAAAGAAGTAAAAGAGTTGTACAGGAAAAATTATAATACCCTGAAAAACAAATCGAAGAGGACTGCAGAAAATGTAAAGACATCCCTTGTTCATGGATAGGAAGACTAAAGATTGTGAAAATGGCCTTTCTCTCAAAATTGTTATACCAATTCATTACAATCCCAAAGAAAATACTACTAACATACCTCATTGATTTAGAGAAATCACTCCTAAATTTCATCTGGAACCATAAGAAACCTAGAATAGCAAAGACAATTCTAAGCAGCAAAGGCAAGGCTGGAGACCTCACATTTCCTGACTTGAAATTATACTACAAAGCTACTGCAATAAAATCAACATTGTACTGGAATAAAAGCAGACTTGATGATCAATGGAATAGATTAGAAAATACAAATACAACTACAAACACATTCAACCACCTTATTTTGATAAAGGAGCTAAACATGTACACTGGAAGAATGATAGTCTCGATAATAAATTGTGCTGGAAAAAGTGGCTATCCATATGCCATAAACTAAAACTGGTCCCATGCCTGTCACCATGTATTAAACTAAAATCTAAGTGGATCAAAGATCTAAATATTAAGCACAAACACTAAATCTGTTGGAAGAAAAAGTAGGTAAAAAATCTTGAAGACATATTGGTAGGTAGAGAATTCATGAACAAGAACCAAACTTCATGGGAAATACATCCCAGAATCAATAACTGGGATCACATCTTATTAAAGAATTTCTGCATGTCCAAAGAAATCTCCAGCAGAGTGAAAAGAAAACCCAAAAATTGGGAAAAAATCTTAATGAACTGTCCCTCAGACAAAGGACTTCTGTCTAGAATTTATAAAGAATTTTTAAAAAATCAGAACCCCACAATTCAAAGGCCCAATACAAAAATGGGCATCCAAGATGAACACACAGTTCTCAGATGAAAAAATATGAATGACAAATAAATATATGAAAAAATGTTCATCATAATTGATCATTAGAGAAATGCAAATAAAAATGACACTTAACATTCCACCTCACTCTGTAAAGAATGGATAGGATGAACAAAACTACAAAAAGCAAATGCTGTAGAGGCTGTGGGGGGAAAGGAACTCTTCACTGTTACTGGGAGTGTAAACTGGTGCAACCACGTGAAGGTCAATCTGGAAATTCCTCAAAAAGCTGGGGATGGAGGTCCCATTAGATCCAGCTATTCCACTCTTAGGAATATTCCCAGAAAGACTGAAAACATCTTACCACAGTGATATATGCACACCCATGTTTACAACTTCACAATTTGTAATAACCAGATCTTGGGAACAACCTAAATGCCCAACAACTGAGGAGTGGATAAAAAAATTGTGGTACTTTTATACAATGGAGTACTACTCATCTATAAAGAATGATCACATTGAGATATTTATAAATAAATGGATGCAACTTGAGTCCATACTCATAAGTGAAATAAATAAAACTCACATTTATAAATACTGTATAGTCTCCATAGTGTAAGGAATGGTAAAAAATATTATACTATTATATAATAGTATATAAGAATTTATGGTAATCATGGCTCTCCATTATATTGCTTTGAAGTCTTATGTTTTCATTCATTGTTTGGAATGGTTTTATTTTGTTTGGTTTGATCTTATTATATGTGATGTTAAGAATAGTTACATTGAAGAAAAGACAATATGGCAGCCATTGCTAATTTAATATCATCTTTCACTGAATTCCGACCATGCTTTTGTTTTTCTATTACCATTGGTTCTATCATGTTGTGTCTTACTAGATTTTAATATGTATGATAGTATAAATACCTTGTAATACTTTCATTCTCTTGAGTGGTTTTGTTCTATTTTGTTATGTTTGATATTATTGTGTGTGAAACTAAGCTCAACTATTTCAAAGAAAGAGACATTATAATAGCTACTATTTAATCTCCAATTGTCTTGTTGTGAAGTGCTGTGTTGCTTACATTGTTCTGTTCTGATCTGCTTTGATCTGTCCTCTTTTGTTTTATTCTCTGTAAAATACAATAAAATACAACAAAATATAATAAAATAAAAAAGAAACCTCAGTCTTCTCACTGGCACATTAGGGAAATATTACAAAACCTTGCAATAACATTGCAAGAATAAGAAATAAGAAGGCAAAATATTTTAAAACTTCAAATTAAGTATAAAATGACTGTTGTAATTATTTTCTGCAATGGATACAATCAGACTGTAAGCAAGGATGATAACAGAAGGGAAATGATCACTGTGACAAAATATAGACAGAAGAATCAATGGTACAATAGCCTATAAAGGTCCTTGCTCAAGAAATTTTAGATTATATGGGAGACCAGAAGTACTAATATTCTCACTGAGAATCTCATGTATATAAAGAAGCAAGATAAATGCACAAACCAATTCCCTCTGTGACAAATTCTCATGAACATACAAGATAATATCAAGCAACTGGAATTTAAAATGTACATGTGGCAGCAAACATAAGAGAAATGTAAGAAAACAAATTGACTTATCTGTGGAATGGTAAAATTTAAATAAATTTAAAAATACCACTAACATTAATTCTTAATTTCCTATATTTCAAATATAAAAAAACTTCAGTGACATTAGATACCTACGTATATCCCACACATCATTAAAGTATATTGCCATTGACATTAGATATAAAATAATACATGTTTTATATATATATTCAATCACATGAGGGTCCTATTTTATCTTCCAAAGGGAATGATTCCCTTGGCAACCCCTGCAATTTCAATAAACAGAATTTTTCTTCCTGGAAGCCACATTCAGGCTTTCTCTCTTTAAAAAAATAAATGCACAATAAATTTATGCATATGGAGTTCAGTTGTGCTATTTCCATACCTCTATAGAGCATTCACTGATCAATTCCAACTCCTGTCTTCTATCCTTTACCCTAAATACTTCCCAATTACTACTATTAACAGTCTACCTACAAGATGCCTTTTTATGGATTCTATATATGACACAGACTATATTGTTTGAAGTATTTAAATATTATATAGTAGTCATGGTATTTTCTCATTGATTGCTCAAAAGCAATATATTTAATTACTTTTTAGTCTGTGCATTTTGTCTGGCTTATTAGTTTTATTGATCTGGCCAAATTCGTATATCTAGTTTTATCACATTATTTATACATATATTATTTATGCATACACATAAATAAATGTACATCACACAAATATTTATAGATGTATTCATATACTCACATGTAACTTTGTGCAACAGGTAAAACCTTAAAATAACATCTCAAGAAAATTAATATTGCCTTTGCAAAAATAAGTATAGATTGGAGAATAAATGCTAAATTTATAGATAAATGGGTTTATTGATACATGGGATATATGCGTTTATTGATACATTAATTTTTATTTTAAGAAAAGTATTCAGCCTGCAAAATATCCACACCAGCTCACTCCAGATGCAAAGATATCAGTTTACATTTCTCTCTTTCTGTGATGTTCTAACTGTTCATTTTTCAGTATGTCCTAGACTAATACGAAGGATAGTGTGTAGTCCTAAGCTCTGCCATTCTCTGCACCTGCTTCTCTTGTGGAGTATTCAGGAACAGAGAAAAGTGTCAGCTAAGATTCTGCTGTATAATGAGGCACATAAAGGAAGAGTAAGAAAATGGCCATTTTCCTTTGCAACTTGCCAAATAAAAGAGAGAGAATTACACAATGCCCTTCAAGATGTACAGCAGAATACTGTTAGAGTTCAAAGCATCCATGAACCCCTGGATAGAGTTACATGTAAGCAGAATAAAAACTGCCTCCATATTTGTGCGTAAGAGAAACAAATATCTGAAGATGACAATCAGATGCCACACAACTGTTTGAGTTCTGTTCATGTTCCTGACTTCCTCATCTGAACCAACACAGACTAAAAGATAAACACCTGTAACTTCTGATAAAAAATGAAGCAGACTTCAGGTTACCTGGGTGCCAACACTAAGGAAAGACATTCAGATCTTAGCTCGGTGAGTTGAAAGTAAATGGAAGTTCTGTTCTCAGAACACCTGATTCTAATGCACAAATGATGCTTGCTGAGCTGAGGTCAGGTGTGCTGCCTCCTGATGTAGGCAAGGCTGCCATGGCAGAGCCACAGGTAGACTATTTACAATCTCTGTGGCCCTCAGTCTTCAATATCCAAAGCTTCTCATTAATCAAAAGCTTTTAGTCTCCTGTGATTACAGGACTTGCAAGTCCTTAGGGAGAAAGCCTGAGAGATGGAGAACTTGGCTTTGATTGAGTCTCTAACCTGAAAAGGTATATTATATGCAACATTCTTCCCTCAACTTTTTCATTTTGACTCACATGCATTTCAAGTACATTGCTCTCCTCAATTCATCTTGGTTCCATTGTTGAATTCTAGGTCTCCTTAACACTGTCCTAAAAATAAAAGAGATTGAAATCACATTGAATTCAGTAAGTATGGATTTTTTTTTATTTTAAAGAGGATAAAGCTAAACATAGCAAAGCAGAACAAACAAGATCAGAAGAAAACAATGTAAGTGACACAGATTTCAAAGCAAGACAACAGGAAATCTACAGTGCTTACCATAATGTCTCTTGTTTTATTCTAAATAGTTGCATATATCTTCACACACAAAGAGTTCATACAAAACAAAATAGTAAAAAAAATAATCAGAACAGAATAATGAAGGCATTACAGGCCTTCGAAACCAGACAATAGGAAAATCAAAAATGGCTGCCATAATGTCTCTTCTTCTCTTCCAAATAGCTTTCCATACCTTTATGTATGTTGAAATTAAACAATACAAAACAAACTAAAATCATTATGAACAAGGAATAAAAGCATTATTGAATTTAACAGCATGACAACACAGAATCAGCAATGAATACCATGATGTCCCTTTTTTCTTTAAAGTAGCTGTTCATTTAATCACACAATATAATTGATTCTTTTAAACTGTTTGAAAGTTCTATGCTTGTATAAGCCTCACATGTATACTTGTACTTTCCATACTAAAGAAAAAAAACAGACTACTAGAAAAACAAGATTGAAAAAAAACAAATAACAATAGCAAAGAGCCTAAAACAGTGATGATATATGCCTTCAAACCAAGGTAGTAGGAACAGAACTAACAGAACCACTATATTATTTTACATAGTAATCTTCAAGATTTCCTCAGATCACCAGACACAAACATGCAAAATTGTTAGAATCCTATGAATGTTAACTATTTTTTCCATGAACTTATAGAATTTGTGGCATAATCATCTTAGCTATCCTAAGTATGTTTATACAAAATGAGACTTTTTTTTCTTTTTCCTTCCTTTTTCTTTTTCCTCCTTTCCCCTGAGATATTATTTTCCCCTTTCAGAGTATAGTTACTCTTTCCTTCTATTTTGAGGGAATTTGTATATGATATACTCTTACAATTTCTTACACGAGGGAGACAATATGGTATTTACACATGTGAGTTTAATTTATTTCTCTCATAAATATGGTCTCAAGTTGCATTCATTTACCTATAAATATCTCAATGTGATCATTTTTTATAGCTGAGTTTCACTCCATTGTACAAAAATACCATATCTGTTTTATCCATTCCTCAGTTGATGGGCACTTAGTTTGGTTCCAAGATTTGTCTATTACAAGTTGTGCTGCTATAAATATGGGTGCACATATATCACTGTGATATGATGTTTTCAGTTCTTTTGGGAATATGCCCAGAAATGGCATAGCGGAGTCAAATGGACTTCCAATTCAAACTTTTTGAGGAAACTCCAGACTGACCTCCACAGTGGTTGCACCAACAGTGTAGAACAGTTCTGTTTTCCCAGCAGCCTCTCTAGCATTTGTTGTCCATAGTTTTCTTTATCCTGTCCATTCTTTCTGCCATGAGAAGGAATCTCAGGGTGGCTTTAATTTGCATTTCTCTAATGACCAATGGTGCTGAACATTTTTTCATGTATTTATTTGCCATTTTTTTCTTTATTTGAGAATTGTGTATTCATCTCAGATGCCTATTTTTGGATTGGGCCTTTGAATTTCAGGGGTCTGATTTTTTTAAATTGTTTATATGTTCTAGACAGTAGACTTTTGTCTGAGGAACAGTTGACTATAATTTTTTTGAAAATTCACAGGTTTCCTTTTTATGCTGCTGGAAATTTCTTTTGAGATGAAAAACTTTTTAATGAGATGTGATCCCAGTTATTGATGCTTAGAAGTATTTCCCATATGGTTTGATTTTTGTTCATAAATTCTCTTCCTACACTTAGTTCTTCAAGATTTGTACCTACTTTGTGTTCCAGCAGATTTAGTGTTTCTGTTTTAATAGTTAGGTGTTTGATACATTTAAATTTTAGTTTAGTATATCATGCTAGGCATGGGCCTAGTTTTAGTTTTTGGTATATGAAGAGCCAATTTTTTTCAGCACCATTTATTAAAAAGACTATCATTCTTCCAGTGGGCACGTTTGGCCTCTTTGATAAGGTGGCTGAGTGTGTTTGCAGTTATAGTTGTATCTTCTAATCTATTCCATTGATTTTCAGGTCTGTTTTTATTCCAGTATCATGCTGATTATATTGCAGTAGCTTTGTAGTATAACTTCAAGTCACAGATTGTGATGCCTCCCAATTTGCCTTTGTTGCTCAGAATTGCCTTTGCTATTCTAGGTCTTTTCTCTTTCCAGATGAATTTTAGTAATGATTTCTCTAGATCTGTAAGGTATGCTAGTGGTATTTTTACTTAGATTGCTTTAAATCTGTAGAACAATTCTAGAAGCATGACCATTTTCACAATAATTATTCTTCCTATCCATGAACAAGAGATATCTTTCCATTTTGTGAGATCCTATTCAGTTTCTTTTCAAGGTACTATAATTTTACCTGAATAGATATTTTACTTCTTGTGTTAAATTGATTCCTAAGAAATTCCTTTTTTTGGATGCTATTGTAAAAGGTGTATCTTCTCTTATTTCTCTCTCAGGCCATTTGTCATTTGTGTACAGGAATGGTATTGATTTTTGAGTGTTGACTCTGTATCCAGCTGCATAACCGAATTTATTTATTATACCTACGAGACTTTCAATGGAGTTTTGGGAGTGTTCTATCCAGCTACATTACTGAATTTATTTACATTTCTGAATTTATTTATTATACTTAGAAGTCTTTTCAATAGAGTTTTGGGGGTCTTCCATGTCATCTTCAATTAACCATAATTTAATTTCTTCTTTTCTTATCCTTACTCCTTTTATTTCTAACTCTAGCCTAATTGCTCTGGCTAGTATTTCCAGAACTTTATTGAATAGAAGTGGTGATAATTCACATCCTCTTTTTGTTCCTGATTTTAGAGTAAAGGCTTTCAGTTTTTGGCCATTTTATATGGTGCTGGTTGTTGGTTTCTGAGAGATGGCTCTTTTCATATCGAGGTAAATACAATCTATTCCAAATTTCTAAAAGGTTCTTACCATGAGTGAATGTTAGACCTTATCAAAGGCTTTTTCTGCAACTATAGAAGTGATCATGCGATTTTTATTTTTGGATGTATTGATATGATGGATTATATTTATTAATTTCCATTTGATGAACCATCCCTGCATTCCTGGGATGAATCCCACTTGGTCATGGTGAATAATATTTGTGATGATTTGCTGCATTCTGTTTGCTGATATTTTATTAAGAATTTTTGATCTCCATTGATTAGGAAGATTGGCCTGTCATTCTCTTTTTTGGTTCGGTGTTACAGTAATACTTGCTCCCAGGAATGAGGGAGAATTGTTTCCCTCTCAATTTCCTTGAATAGTTTGAGGAGTACGGGCATTAAGTCTTCTTTGAATTTCTTGTAAAATTCCACAGTAAATCCATCTGGAGTTGGGCTTTTTTTGTTGGTAAGGTTTTAATTATATTTTCAGTTTCATTAACTGAAATTGAGTTATTCAGCAGTATTAGATCCTCTTGATACAGTTATGGTAATTCAAATATTTCTAGGAATGCATGCAATTCTTCTGTGTTATCTAGCCTATGAGAGTAGAGGTTTGGGGAGTAAGTATTGATGATCTTTTGTGTTTTCACAAGGTCTATAGTGATTTCACCCTTTTGATTCCTTATTGCACGAATTTGAGGTTTTTTCTTTCCTTTTATCAATAAGGTTGGCTAGTGGCTTATCCATTTTATTTATTCATTCAAAGAACAAACTCTTTGATTCATTGATTGTTTGTATCACCTTCTTAGTCTCTATTGTATTAATTTCTGCTCTGATTTTTATACTTTACTCCCTTCTCTTGGTTTTGAGTTTGACTTGCTGTTCTTTTTATAGATATTTGAGGTCTAGCATCAGGTTGTTTCTTTGTGTTCATTTTGTTTTCCTCACGTGGGACTTCATCACAATACATTTTCCTCTGAGGACTTATTTTATTGTATCCCACAAGTTCTGGTAAGCTGTATTTGTATTTTCATTTGCTTGTAGATATTATTTAATTTCTTCTTTAATTTTCTTTGTGATCCACTGATTGTTCAGGAGTGTGTTGTTCAATTTTCATGTGTTTGTGTGGATTTTTTCAGTTTTTTGTCATTAACTTCTACTTTCATGGTGCTATGATCTGATAACATGTATGGGGTAATTTCAATTGTTTTGCATTTACTTAAATTTTTGAGGACTTGTATATGGTATATTTTAGGAAATGTCTTATGTGGTTCTGAGAAGAATGTGTATTCTGATGTTGTTGGGTGGAAAAATGTATACATCCACCAAAACCATTTGTTCACAGGTGTGATTCAGTTCTGTTATTTCTTTGCTAATTTTCTCTCTAGTTCATCTGTCTCTTTCTGTCAATAGGTTGTTAAGGTCTCTCATTATAATTGTGTTATTTCTTATTTGATTTTTTTATTTCTGTTAATATTTGTTTTGTATAACTAAGTGCTCCAGAATTTGGTTCATATATATATATATATATATATATATATATATATATTAAATTTTATTTAAAGAGGAAAAAAGCAAAACAAAAGGAGGTAGAAACAAGACAGAATTTCAGGAAAAAATAAGCAGTAAGAATTTACTAGCTGATAAATTACATATTGTCTTCTTAGACATAGTTGTTCAAGTTACAAAGTTAAAGCATATAGAGTGGGCATTCAAACAGTGTGGCTGCAAAGAAGTTCAATGATCCAATAACAACTTAGCAATATGGTTATCAATCCTACACACTTAAACATAAATGCAGTTATATACTTTAGAGCACTTTCTGTTCCACCTTTTACTTTGTTTTTTTAATTTTTATTTAAAGAGAAACAAAAGCATGTAAAGGGTAGATATAATACAGAATTTCAAAAAAGATAAACAATAAGAAATCAATAGTTGATAAATTACATGTCCTCTTAGATATAGTTGTTCAAGTTACTTAATTAAAGCATACAAAGTAGATATTCAAACAGTGAGAGAGTAAACAGCAATGCATGTATGAATCTCTACATGTATTTCTATCCTTTCTGTATTAGAGGGGAAAACAAAATTTAGCAAGGCAAGATAAAACAAATTCCTACAAAAACATGAAATCAAAATGTCATATAAAACCACAGTACAAGGTGATCTACAATGATTGCTGTGTTGTATCTTATTATCTTCAATACAATTGTCTATATCATCAGGCATAAGTGGATATAGCAGTATAATTGAATATAGCATTACATAACAATATTAGTAAAAATAAAACATTGTAGACAGTATAAAACTTCAAAGCCAGATAATAATCAAACAAGAATGAATATTCTAGTGAATCTTGCCATCTTAAGTGCAGTTGCCTATACTCTCAGACTTGATAGTATCAATCATAACAGCTTTGATTAAAATCTATCAATACAAAACAGTGATCTAACAAACCAGATTTGATTATGATCAGTCATGGTAAAACAGTGTAGGTTTTACATAGCTTTAGATTAACTTAATAGGAAATTAAGGATGTTACCGTACTATATCCTGTTATTTTCAGGATTACTGTCTGTGCCCTCAAATCCAGTACAGGTAGAATGACTGGAACAGATATAATACATCTAAGCAGAGTAGTGTGAGTAATGTGGGTTTTAAATCCTGGTGCACTATTAACAATATAGTGTATCAAGGCCATCTATGTTAGAGATTCTAGCCATCCTTCTCTGCCTCATTTCTGCTATGCTATTTTTATGCCATTGTTTGTCTAGTTTTCTCCTTCATTCTATTGCCTGCCCCACTCATTGAGACCTTTCTGCCACTGTTCAAAAATCCAGGTATTTTTTCTCTCTCTCTCTAAAATGTCCTTCAGTATTCTCTGTAAGGTTGGATTGGTGGTCACAAACTCCTCCAGTTCCTCTTTCTCATGGAAGCATCTTGTTTCTCCATTCATTTCTAGTGACAGTTTTTCAGGGTACATCAATCTGGGCTGGAGGTTATTTTCTTTCAGGGCTTGGAATATTTTGCTCCAAGCTCTTCTTGATCTGATGGTCTGTGTCAAGAAGTCAGCCATGATCCTGATGGGCTTACCTTTATAGGTAATCTGTTTCTTTTCTCTGCTGGCTTTTAATATTCTGTTTTTATATTGAATTTCTGGTATCTTTATTATTATATGTCTGGGTGTATATCTGTTTTGGTTATTGGTGGCTAGAATTCTGTATGCCTCACATAACCAAATGTCATTTTCTTTTCCCATTCTTGGGAAGTTTTCCTTAATTATTTCCATGAATAGCCTTTGTGATTCACCTGTATATATTCCTGCTTCTTTGTTCAAATTTCTTATTCTTAAATTGTAGATTCTCTTGTCATCTTCTAGCCTTTGTATTGTTACTGTTTGTTTCCTTGTGATTTTTAAGAAATCATTCCTTTCATGATCACACATTGCAAACTCATCTTCAAGTTGTGATAGTCTATCCTTAGTTACTTTTAAGGCATTTTGCCAGCTTTCAATGGAGTTTTTAATTTCCTGGTAGTCTCTTTGAATCTGCTTCATGTATTCTATATTTTCTTTATATTCTTTATCGAATGTTTCTCTCCTTTTTTTGTGTTCCTCCTTTCTTCCATGTATATCTTCCTGAGAAATGCTTCCTGAGAGCATTTCTTTTATTACTCTACTCATGTCTTGCTTTACCTGATTTAGTATTTCAGCTTTGAGCTTGTGTACAATGTTCCAAAGATATCTCTTAATATCCATTGAAGCCATGTCTGATGTTACATGATTGCTGCCCTCAGTCTCCCTTGTTTTTCCCTCTCCTGTATCAGGCTTCTCAAGGTTCTGGGCTGAGGGACACCTCCTGCCTCTCTCTCTTTCATGGTCCTGGTTTCCTCCACACAGGTTACCATGCAGGTCCCAACCTCCTTCGCTTTTGGCCATGTTTCCTCTGAAGCATGCTGGCAAGGGACCTCTGCCCTCTCCTGCCTGCTTTTGTCACTGAGATTTAAGCAGTGGCTGTGTAAGCCTGCCCCTCCCCTCTGGACCAACCAAACCTCAGGGGCCTTCACCCAGTTAGTCCTTGCTAGGTGAAGGAATCGATTTGGGACAGCTCATTGGGTCCCTGCCAGGGGTGTGGCCCAGTCCAAGCAAACCCTATGAATCTACTCTGGGGACAGAGGAACCAACTGAAGTCACTGTTGCTCCCACTTTAGGCTCCTCTTGCCCGATTCCAACATGTCACCCATTTGGTCTTGCCCTTCCCATGGGGGGTGTCATTCTCAGAACTGACTGTGGATTAATGAAGGTCCCTTTTCTGGCTCCACTCTCCACTGGGCTCAGCAACCCCTGACTTCAGTGCTGCTGTGCTTCCTGTGAGTGGCTGCAGGAATGAGTTCAAGTGGCTCTGCTGGCCAGTGCAGATTCAGGCTGTTGCAAACTTGGCAGGTCACTGTGAACAAAAAATGCTGTGTCCCACAATTTTTAGCTGTTTCAGTTGTAGTCCCAATGAATTTGATGAGCTTTTTAACATTTTAATTTCTTCCTGTGTCAAGAAGATCCATCGCACTCTGTCTGCATCTCTCCAGGGTGTTTTATTCTGGCAGATGATTTGTTTCTCCCAGGAGGCTTTGTATTTTGTTACTCACTGATCAGCCATCTTGACTTCTCCTGGTGCATATATATTTAAGATTGCATTTCTTCCTCTTGAAGCTTTTCCCTAACCAGTATGTAATGACCTTCTGTATCTCTTTTAATTATTCTTGATTTTAAGTTCACATTGCCTGCAAACAGAATAGCTACACCTGCTTTATTGCAGGGTTCCTGTTCACCAGTTGCAATGTGTTCTTGAAGATGTGAAAGTCTATCTTCACTTTCATTGAGGCATTTTGCCAACTTTCAATGGAATTTTTGATTTCCTATATGTCTCTTTGAATCTGTTTGATGAATTCTTTATTTCTTTTATTATTTTTGAATCTGTTTGATGAATTCTTTATTTCTTTTATTATTCATTCAAAGTTTCCATCTTTTGTATTGTTCCTCTAATTTTTTAACTATGTCTTCTTTAGATGAATTCAGCATTTCTTTCATTACATTTATCATTTCTTCTTGTACCCAGAAGGTTATTTCTAATCTGAGTTCTTTTGTAGCTTTTATAGCTCTAGGGAGTTGCTTCTTTTCTTTGTTTGCTATCATTTCAGGGTTTACAGGTGTATGGCTTACATTTTGCTCTTTGTCCATGTCTTCTATGCTTGTTTCGAATGGGCTGGAGGTTTGAGATTGCACGTCACACTTTTAATTTTGTCATTTGGTTTCCATTAGGGAAACCAAAGGCAAGGTCTCAGTTGTTTCTTGGATTTGGAATATCTGTCCCTATTGAAGGAGTTTCCTTCATTGAGTAGATGTCTGTACACAGACCTTACCAGGAGGCTCCTGACACTTGGGGTCACTGGGGGGGGTCGTACCAGTCTCAGTGATGCATCAAATCTTCCTCTTTAAATGGGAATTGCTCTGGCTGGGCCATGCCTAGTGATCTCTGGGTGGGGAGTAGGACAGAGAATCCAACCCTAGGCCATGACTGTGAGATGCAGAGGCATCCCAGAACACATGGTGGACTCAGAACTGTGCTCCTTGGTGATAAGACCACACTCTGCCTCTGCAGCCAGCCTAAGACAGGGAAAGGGACCCGGAGCCCTAAAAGAGTGATGCCCAGAAAACTTTAAGCTGCAAGGAGGGCCCAGAATACAATCCAGGGCAATCACTACATGCTGCAGTAGCATCCCAGCACACGGGGTGGACTCAGATCTCTGCTCCAAGGTGGGAAGACCCTGCCATACATCTGGGGCCAGACTAAGATGGGGGAGAGGGGCAGGCATCCCTAGCCAAGCCACACCCATTGAACACAAGGCAGCAAGCAGGGACAGAATCAAACCAAGGGCCGTGACTGCGCACTGTGGCAGCATCCCAGCACATGGAGCAGACTTGTAACCCTGCTATGGGGCAGTAAGACCATGCCCTGAATCTGGGGAGATCCTACTGGGATGGAAGGACCAAACACTAACTCAAAAGGGAAAAAAGGCTAAATGAAAAAGCATAATGCAATCTCAAACATCTAGTTCTTCAGGAGCAAGTACAGGAGATATTGAAATAGAGGACTCTAAAAGTAACACATCAGAAATCTCTGAAAAGTTAACAAGTGAAATTTTAAAAAAATAACTCCATGAGGCTATAGAGGAAATCAAATTAGAAGTACTCTCTCATGTAAAGATAAAAATAACAACCTTAGTAAAGAAGTTGTTGAATTCAGCTAAAGAAAAACAGAGAAAAAAGTACAGAAGCATGGGAAACTGATTGAAACCTTGAATGAACAATATAGAAAACAAGCAGAATTCATGAAACAAACTCAAAGAGACATCCAAGAAACAAAAAATCCTGTTCAAAGTTGGAAAAACCATTTAAATGAAGCTGAGGATAGGATTTTGGACCTTAAGGACAAGATTGCAATTAGTGATCAGGAAAGGATAAAACTTTTTTAAAAAGCAGCATAAAATGACAATACAGAAGTTTCAAGATGATGCCAAGAGCAACAATATAAGATTAATGAGCATTAGTGAAGATGCAGTAGTCAATGCAAATGACATAGATAAAATATTCACAGAAGTAATAGCAGAAAATTTCCCAAACATGGGGAAAAATCTGATATGCAGATAAGTGAGGCATATAGAATGTCAAACAGTCAAAATCAACATAAATCCACACCCAGACACATAATAATTAAGATCTCAGACAAACAGCATAAAAACAGAATACTAAAATCTGTTAGAGAAAAGAAACAACACACCTATCAAGGAAAACCCATTAGAATCACAGCAGACTTTTCAACACAAACCCTCAAGGCAAGATGAGCTTGGAGTGAGGTATGTCAAACCCTGAAAGAAAACAATTCTCAACCAAGACTGGGTACCCAGCAAAACGTTCATTCAAACTTAATGCAGAAACAAGATTCTTTCATAACAAAGAACAACTGAAGAAATTCATATTCACAAAACCAGCCCAAGAAAGAGTATTGAAAGACATATTAGACAGAGATAAAAATGACCATCATCCCCAGAAAAACAACAGAATGAAACCACCAGGTAGGACAAGCAATTAAGTAAGGGGAAAAGTAGGAAACAAAGAACTGAAAAATAACAAGGCAAAGTCGAGCCAGTATTATTAGTGATATACATAAATGTTAATGGCCTCAATTCACCTATCAAAAGAAAGATTGACAGAATGGGTCAAGAAACACAACCCTACAATATGCTGTATACAAGAAACATATCTGACACAAAAGGAAACTCATAGATTAAAAGTCAAACAATGGAAAGCACTATTTGATGCAATAAGAACCTAGAAAAAAGCAGGGATAACTATTCTATTTGCAGACAATGTGAATTTTAAACCTAAAATGATTAAAGGAGGGGCTGGGCATTTAGCTCAGTGGCATAAGTGCCTGCCTAGCAAACATGAGGTTGTGAGTTCGATCCCTGGTACCAAAAAAAGGGGGGGTTCCCCTAAAATGATTAAAAGAGATACAGAAGGTCACTACACACTTATTAGTGGAAAAATTCAAGAGGAAAAACTAACAATTATAAATATATATGCACCAAACACAGGAGCAGCCAACTATATAAGACAGATACTAATGGACATGAAAAACCAAATACATAAGAACAAAATTATAATAAGGAACATTAACATCCCAATGCCATAAAGAGATTTATCAACTAGAAAAAAAGTCAACAAAGAAACAATAGAACTGAATCATATCTGTGAACAATTGGACTTAGTAGATGCTTACAGAGTGTTCCACCCAACCACATTAGAATACATATTCTTCTCAGCTGAGCATGGGACATTCTCCAAAATAGGCCCTATATTATACCATAAAACACTCTTAAGTAAATGCGAAAGTATTGAAATTATCCCAAGCATATCTGACCACAGTGCACTGAAATTGAAAACTGATAGCAAAAGAAATCACAAAACCTGCATAAATACATGGAAATTATATAACAACCTTTTGAACATCTTGTGGGCTATAGATGAAATTAAAGGAAAAATAAAGCAATGACTACTATTCAATGAAAATGCAGAAACAACATACTGTAATCTGTGGGATGCAAAGAAAGCAGTCTTAAGAAGGAAATATATAGCAATAAATTGTCATATCAAGAAAACAGAAAGAGCACAAATAAACAACCTAATGCTCGATCTCAATCTTCTAGAAAAAGAAGAGCAAGCTAAACTCAAACTCATAAAATAGAGAAAATTGTAAAGATTAGAGCAGAAATCAATGCAATTGAAACTTAAAAAATAATAGAAAGAATTAATGAATCAAAACTTGTTTTTTGATAGAATAAACAAAAATGACAGAACCCTAGCTAACCTTATGAAGAAAAAGAAAGAAAAAACCCAAATTCATGCAATAAGAACTGAAAAGGGGGATATTACTGCCAATCACATAGAAATTCAAAAGATCATGAATACCTACATTGAAAATCTCTACTTACATAAAGTATAAAACACAGAGGAAATGGACAGATTTCTAGAAACATATGAACTGCCAAAGCTCAACCAAGAAGATATAGCAATTTTGAACAATCAAATATCAACTATTGAAATTGAAAATGTAATTAAAAACTTACCATCAAAGAAGTCCAGGTCCTGATGGATTTACAGCTGTATTCAACAAGAAATTTAGAGAAGATTTGATGCCAGTACTCCTTAAACTCTTCAATGAAATTGAGAGAAAAAATAAATCCTCCCTAAATCATTCCTGGAGGCAAGTATTCCTCTGATACGAAAACTAGAGAAAGATCCAACCAAAAAGGAGAACTATAGGCCAATCTCACTAATGAACACTGATGCAAAGATTCTCAACAAAATACTGGCAAATAGAATGCAGCAAATCATCAAGAAGATCACACATCATGACCAAGTGGGGTTCATTCCAGGAATGCAGGGATGGTTTAACATACACAAATCAATAAATGTAATACACCACATCAACAGAGCCAAAAAACAAAAACCACATGGCCATCTCAATAGATGCAGAAAAAGCTTTTGACAAAGTCCAACACATGTTCATGATAAAAACCCTTCAGAAACTAGGAATACACGGTGTCTACTTCAACCTTATAAAGGCCATCTATGACAAACCAACAACCAACATTATACTAAATGGACAAAAACTGAAAGCTTTCACTTTAAAATCAGGAACAAATAAATAAATAAATAAAAATAAAATCAGGAACAAGACAAGGATGACCACTATCACCACTCCTTTTCAGTATAGTTCTGGAAACACTAGCCAGGGCAATCAGACAACAGAGAGAAATAAAAGGAGTAAAGATAGGAAAAGAAGAAGTGAAATTATCACTATAGGCAGATGACATGATATTCTATATAGAAGACCCAAAAAATTCCACTAAAAGACTGCTAGGGGTAATAAACAAGTTCAGTAGTGTACCTGGATACAAAGTCAACACTCAAAAATCAATAGAATTCCTATACACAAACAAAAACTCCATGACAGAGAAATTATGGAAATATTTCCCATTATAATAACATGTAAAAAAATGAAATACTTAGGAATCAACCTAAGAATGTAAAAGACCTATATGCTGAAAAGTATACTATGCTGAAAAAGAAGATTGAAGAGGATATTAGAAAATGGAAGGACATTCCTTGCTCATAGTTAGGAAGAACCAACATTGTGAAAATGGCCATACTCCCAAAACTTTTATACAGATTTAATGCAATCCCAATCAAAATACCATTGACATACCTCACAGATCTAGAGAACACACTACTAAAATTCATTTGGAAACAGAAGAAACCTAGACTAGCAAAGGCAATTCTAGGCAACAAAAGCAAGGCAGGAGGCATCTTAATTCCTGACTTGAAACAGTACTATAAAGCCACAATGATAAAATCAGCTTGGTACTGGCAAAGAAATATACCTGAGGATCAATAGAACAGATTAGAAGATGCAAGCACAACTACAAAGACACTCAGCCACCTGTATTTGATAAAGGGGATAAAAATGTTCATTGGAAGGATAGCCTCTTTAGCAAACGGTATTGGAAAAATTGGCTTGCCACATGCCAAATACTGAAACTAGATCTATGCATATCACCATGAACAAAACTAAAGTCTAAATGCATCAGTGACCTAAATATCAAAACAGAAACACTGAATCTATTGAAAGTCAAGGTAAGTAGAACTCTTGGAGACATAGGGGTAGGCATAGAATTCATGAACAAAACACAAACTGCATGTGAAACACTTTGATGAATCAACAATTGGGATCTCATATTATTGAAAAGTTTCTGCACTTCAAAAGAAATCACCAACAGAGTGAAAAGAAAACCCACAGAGTGGGAAAGAATTTTAGCCAGCAACCCCTCAGACAAAGGACTTATATCCAGAATGTATAAAAAATTGAAAAACATCAAGCCCCCCAAATTCAGGGACTCTCTCCAAAAAATGGGCATCTGAGCTGAACACACAGTTCTAAGAGGAAGATATATAAAAGGCAACTAAACACATGATGAAATGGTCACCATCACTCGTCATTCAAGAAATGCAAATTACAACTGCCTTGAGATTTCACCTCATTCCTAAAAGAACAGAATGCCATCAATAAATCACCTGATAAATGTTGATAAGGCTGCGTGGTAAAAAGAAAACTGCTCCACTGTTGGTAGGAGTGCAGACTGATGCAACCACTATGGAAATCCATATGGAGAATTCTCAGAAAAGTAGTATTGGAAATTCCATTCAAACCAGTTATTCCCCTCCTTGGTATTTTCCCAGAAGAACTGAAAAAGTCATATAACAATGATATATGTGCATCCATATTCATATCAGCACAATTTGTAATAGCTAAATCTTGGAAGCAACAAAGATGCCCATCAACTGCAGAGTGGATGAAAATGATGTGGTATATTTCTACAATGGAATATTACTTTTCTATAAAAAGGATGATCTTGATGCCTTCATAGGTAAATGGAGACAACTTGAAACTACCCTCATTAGTGAAATAAATAAAAAACAGATTTATAAATATCACATTGTTTCTGTAGTGTAAAAAATAGTAAGAACTATAAGATTTACAAAACCCCAAATGTGTAATTGCTATTGTAACAAAGAGGGAAAAAAGTGCTTTAAGGGACATAACTGCATGTATGTTTAAGTGTGTAAAATAGATGACCATTTTGCTGAATCTTTGTTGGATCTTTGAACAGAACTATTTGCAGTCTCATTGTATGAATGCGTACTATGTATCCTTTAATTTTGTGAACAAATATGTCCAAGATGACAATAGGTAATTCATCAACTAGTGATTTATTAAGGCTTTTTCTCCTTGTTTTTCCTTTTTTTCCTTTGGAATTCTGTATTTTGCTTGCCTTTTTTCTGTTTTGTTTCTTTTTTTCTTTAAATAAAATTTTTTAAAAGTGGGAATTGCTGCACACACTTTTGGCTCATGCGGAGGAACACAGGGAGATGCATGCCTCATAGGGATCTGAGCAGGACGCTGATAGGCCTTGAGAGACCTTCAAGTGCATCCTTTGGTGATATGGAATGCTGGACAGGCCTTACCAGTCTTGGAGTGATGAACCAAAACTTCCTTGTGGGATGAAAATTACTGTGTGCACTTTCAGCTCACAAGGTGGAATGCAAGTGGCTGCAGACTGCTCAAGAGTCACTAGGCAGGGTGCCAATAGGCCTGGAGGGACCATCCAAAGCATTCTCCAGTGATGTGGGATGCTGGATGCGGTCTTACCAGTCTTGGATCAATGTACCAAAGCTTCTCTGTGGGCTAAAAATCACTTCATGCACTTTCCAGTCATGAGGCGGAATGCAGGCAGCTGCAGGCTGATTGGAGGTCGCTGGGCAGGGTCAACATGGATTTTAATATCACTAAATATGCCCTATATTATCTCTCTAAATATAGATGATTTTATAATCACTGATTGCTAAAAATAAAAACTCAGATATCTAGTAATATGGATGGTTCATGGAAACTTGATTTTATGAATATTGTATATTACATTACATATAATGAAATATATAGGATATATATTGTATTTCATTTATGTATATCATATAAAAGTTTCTAATATAGTCATGTAGCTTATGCAGATAGAAAATTTTATTTATAAATTCTTACTGGAATTGTAAATAACAAACAATAATCACAATTCAGAGGTGTTCAGATTTATATATTTTGGCATACATATGTAGGTAAATCTTCATATATATATATATATATATATATATATATATATATATATATAGCTATTTTCTTCATTGTATGACCAAAATGTGTATTTGTCTACACAAACACTTGTACATAGATGTGAATCTTGATTATCTATAGATAGATTTGGATACAAATGTTAATAGCAGTTATATTGGCAATAGTCAAAAGTTGAAAACAATTCAACTGCCTCACTACAAGGAAATGCAAAAGCAAAGCATGGAACATGCAAACAATGGAAAACTACTCATCAATAAAAATTAATGAACTATTGACACAAGACAATTGAAAAATATAAAAAGGTATGCTTAATAACTGTACAAGGAATTTGAAGAGAGATATAAAAATTATTGCAGAAAATTTTTATATATTTTATGGTTGATACATAGTGTCAACTTGAGAAGTTTCAAAGTTTAACTAAGCCAATCAGCAGGAAGGCAGCATGATCGTTACACTCTAAATATCCTCATTCTGTGCAAAAGGAGAACAGAGAGATTTTGTATGTGCTACCCTGTTACCCTGGCTGTTACCCTGGGGGAGGAGTGACATTTGCATAATATAAAAAGGAGGTAAAGAGGCTTGGCCTTGCCCCCTTTTGCTTTGTCTGTTTATGCTTGCTATTGCCTTGAAATGTTATCCCAGATGTCTGCCTTGGAGCCAGCTCAGTATGGACTAAAAATCACAAAAAACTGTAAGCTAAATAAACCATTCCTTCCTTCATTTTAGGTGCCATTTATTTTGTTCCAGCCACCAGAGAAAAGTAATCAAAACAGAATTTGTTACCAGGAGTGGCACTCCTGTTGGGACAGTACTGTTGGTTCAAGAGCCTTTGAGAATGGCTTGTGGAAAGAGTTTGGAAAAGTTCACAGATGTCACCTGAATGTATAGAGCTTGAACACCTTAGGCTGTTCTACATGGGTGATCCTAGACAGATATGAGAAGGTCAGAAGGCTGATAGAAATCCTGTGAGTATAGACAAGGCTCAAGAGTTTTCTGCTATAAAGAAGGACTGCATTAGTGGTTGGATGCCACAGGATGTGTTTCATGGCTTGACAGGAAGTCTGCATTTATTTCATGTCCAGAGACTTTGCCTGAGATGGAGATTAATGACAGTAGACTAACTAATCTGACAAAAGAAATTTCAAGGCAATCAAATGTTGAGGTGGGGGCATGGTTATTGTTGGGGGCTTTTAGACAGATTTATGTTGTGAATCAATAGCAAAGAGCCCACAAGATGATTTAAAACATTATGAGTTTGGCCAGAAAGCTGTGTACAACAAAGATAGAGCTGAGATCTTAATTTCTGAAACAGAACAAAAAAAAAAGAAAAAGAAAGAAAAAATAGCCTAGAGCATCATAGGAATAGGCAGTGTTTCTCTATTTTTTGTATCCTCAAAAGTGTGCAAGTGAAAGATGTTGCTTGGAGAACACAGCCACAGAGCACCATATGCCAGAATGGCAGTGGCAACAGCTTCACTAGGTTCCAGAAGGGCAGCAGCATAGAGAATCTGCCCCTCAGAATCAGATTCAGAGTGCTCAGCCATCCAGGCACTTGTTCCCTACAGCCAAGGCAGTGGAAAGCCTGGCTACTGCTCCAACTGGTAGCAAACCTCAGCATCATAAACATAGCATTGGTTTTAGGTTCATACAGAATGCACGAATTCTGAAGTTAACAAGGCTTCCACTCAAATTTCAGAAGGCCTGGGAAGCCAGACACTGTGCCCCTGAGAGGGTAGTGTGTGAAGCTCCAAGTATAAAGCCAAAAATACAGTGGAGACCACAGCAGTTTGGAAAAGGGAGGAAGATGGATCATCTAAGAAATGCTGCAAGGAGGAAGTAAAGTCAGCCTAAGGGAAAATCAATGAAATCTGTAACACAAAAAGTGCTATAAAGGTGGAATCACATCAGCCCTTTGGAGCTCACAATTTGCCATAGATTTCTTCAATAATGCACATGTAACTATAGAGCTTAACATTTGCCTTGCTGGATTTTGGACTTGTTTTGGCACATCCTTTGTAACTACCTGTTTAAATCTTTTGTAAATGGAATGTTTATCATGTACCATTGCATGTTGGAAGTGTTTAACTTTGTTTCCATTTGTACAGAGGCTGGTAGCTAAGGTTTGCCTTACATTTTACAGGAGATTTGAGACTTAAACTCTTCAGTGATACTAAATTTGTTAGGACTTTGGCAACTCTCAGAGTTGGACTAAATGCTTTTTGCATAAAGGGATGTACATGAGTCATTGAGGGGTTAACCACAAAATGTTATATGTCTAACATAATATAATTGTTGATAGATGCAATGCTGGTTCTTAAGGATTGTTAAGCTGTGTTATAACGTTCAAGTTGAAATGTTAAGAATATGCATGGCTTTGTATCTGGAGACTGGTTTAAAAAATTATGTCTGGTTGACAAGTTGACAAGGGATGGACTGTTATGACTAATACATTGTGTCAACTTGAGAAGTTTAGAAGTTTAACCAAGAGAGTCAGCAGGAAGCCAGGATCCTTACACTGTAAATATCCTCATCCTGAGCAAGAGGAGGACAAAGAGATTTTGTGAGTGCTACAACTGCCCTGGAGGAGGGGTGGCCTTTATATAATATAAAAAGGAATAAAAATGGCTTGAACTTGTCCCCTTTTGCTCTGACTGTTTTTGCTTGATGCTGCCTTGAAATGTTGTTCCAATACCACACCATCCTGCCTTGGAGACAGCTGATTGTGGACTGAAACCACCAAAAACTGTAATCAAAATAAAACTTTCCTCCCTTCATTTTGAGTGCTGGGTATTTTGCCCCAGCAATGAGAGAAATGTAAGCAAGACAGTATAGAATTGATGTTATGAAAGAGGAATCAATTATATAAAAGGAAAAAAGAACAAGGATGAGGGGACTGGGAAACAAAGGAAGGGAAAAAGGAGGAAAATGCAAGTTAGCTTTATTATTTGTATCTCCTAGTCCATTAAAAATGAAAGTTTGTGCTAATATCAATTGGAAAAATGTTATGCCCATATCTTTTACTGTAACAACTTCTAAGATGACATTACACAATGTATTAACTATTAACTACTAACTATTAACTATTTTAAGATGACATTATGCAATGTATTAACTATTAACAATTTTAAGATGACATTACACAATGTATAAAATAGTTAATTCTCTTATTTTGCTATGAAATTTTGTTTTGCCTATTCTTCCATAAATAAGAATTTTTTTATTTTAAGGGGAAAAACAGAGAAGAAGCTAAAAGCAAACAGAAGAAACAAACAACAAAAAAACCAAAATTACACAGATAGGAATTTAACAATAGTTGTTATATTTCTTGAAGAAAAAATTTTAAAAATTATTAATGCAATTCAGATTCAGCAATACACTAAAATTAATAATCAGTGGGTCACAGAATAACCAAAAAATCAGTCACTTTCTAGAATACATCAGTAATATCCATAAACTTTACCATCATAATTGAATCAATTATAAGAGACAAGTTTGTAACTGTGAATGCTCACATCAGAACACAATTATCCCAAATAAGTAACCTAACGATGCTTCCAAAGACCCTAGATTAACAAGCACAATGTAAACTCAAATCTAATCCAAAGAAGGAAATTATAAATTGTATCAGAAATTAATGAAATTGAGACTAAAATTATAATATAAAATATTAAACAATAAAAAGCTAGTTCTTCTAATACACAAACTAACTAGACAAACCTAACCCAAACTTACCAAAAGAAAGAAAGTCAAAATTCTGTCAATGCATACTTCTTTTTTTATTTTATTTTAAAGAGAATAAAACAGAAGAGGACAGATCTAAGCAGATCAGAACAGAACAATGTAAGCAACACAGCACTTCACAACAAGACAATTGGATATTAACAGTAGCTATCATAATGTCTCTTTCTTTGAAATAGTTGAGCTTAGCTTTACACACAAGAGTGTCAAACATACTAACATCCAGAATTCTATAAGAATTTACTTTGAAAATTGTACTGCACTAAACTAAGGAATATAGAACAAGTGGATGGATTTCTAAATACTTAGGAGTTCTCAAAATTGAATCAAGATGATAAAAAATAATGAACAGACCAAAAACAGGCAACACAATTGAGTCAGTAATTTTTAAAACCACTAAATAAGAAAAGATTATGACCTGATTAATTCACCACTAGAATTCATAAAACAACTTTAGAAAAGATATAATACCAATATGCTGCAGCATTTTAAATGTAACTGAAAGGGAAGGAATACTGTTAAACTCAATCTTTGAAGGTAACAGTATCCTCATACCAAAACCAAACAAATAGTTAAACAAAATGGAAAGCACAATCTTTCTATGAAACAGATTCAAAAACTTTCAACAAGATATTAGTGAGCACATTGTAGGAAATCGTCAAGATCATACATTATGACCAAGTTGACTTCATCCCCATGGTGCAAGGATTACTGTACATACATAAATTAATAAATGTAATACATTATATAAACATAAGCAAGAGAAATAATCACATGATTATCTGATAGGATTCAGTAAAAGGCTTTGAAAAAACCTAGTATAAATACCTTAAGCAAAAGGTGGCTATAAAATGACCATATCTCAAGTCTGACCAAGGCCATTTATAATAAAACTATGCCACTATCATACTAAATAAGGAAAAGATAAAATCTTTACCCTAAATTCAGGAACAAGAAAATATTGTCCCCTTGTGTTACTACTATTCAAAATAGTTCAAAATTTTATCTAAAACACAATCAATATGCAAAAATAAATACCATTTTTATATAGCATCAGTGAACACACTGAGAAAAAATCAAGAAAACAGTATAATTCACAATAGGCTAAAAAATAATCAAATACCTATTAACTTAATCAAGGAAGCAAAAGACCTCTACAATGAGAACTGTGATCTAAGAGACATTATTAAGTAAAAGACATTCTTGTTCCTGGATATTGTAATCAACTTTGTCAAAATGGTCATATTACCAAAAATAATTTGTACATTTAATGCAACCCCAAACAAAATACTAAAATAATTCCTCACAAAAATGAATAACACAATCCTAAAATTCATAAAGAACCAAGAATGGTCAAAAGTAGCAAAAACAATTCTTTTTATTTTAAAAAAACAAAATGGTAAAAAGAATAGAAGAGATACAGAATTTCAAAAAATAGTAGGAAATTAACATTGATTAATATACTGCATATTGTTATCTTAGAAGTAGTTGTTCAGCAACAAAAGAAAGCAGCACACATTACAAACCCAGATCTCAAACTATATTGCAAATCTATACTGATAAAAGCATGATGGCACTGGCACAAAAACTGATGCATGGATCAGAGGGACTGAATAAATGTTTCATAAACAAACCTAGACACATTTTCCTGTGAATACGTTGGGTTCTGGCCTCCAAGTTCTAATAGGATGATATTTGTAATAATGAGACACTGGTGAGTGTTCAGGTGAGTGAAAATTGCAACAGTTCAGCTGCCCTTGTTTTAATAGGTTTCTTCCCTTCACGTCTTCCTCAGGGCATTAGATACAGTTCTAATTTTAGTATATATGCTGCCACACCAATCAGTAGATACTACTCCAAGGTTGCAGGAATAGGAAGCAATCCTGCTTTCTTCTCTAACCCCTCTTTACACTTGTTATCTTCTGGTGGGTTTCACTTTCAAGTCCCCTTTCTAGACATAGGTTTTGTACTTTCCCTCATTTCTGAGTATGCACAGATTCTTGTCAGCATCCTCAAACATTTTTATTAGCAATGCTAACTCTAATCTACCACGATGGGTCTCTGCAAAAGTAAATATTTCAGTTGGTGGATATGCCAATTATCCTAATCTAATCACTGCATTTTGTGAACAGCTATTGAATTTTTAAACTGTACCACATAAATAAGGTCAATTGGCACGTGGTTATTAAACATATTTTTAAAGTCAGTTAACACTAAAACCCATGACTTGGGGTCTGATTCCATAATGTGAGAAAGAAAATTGACTTCAGAAAGTGAAGTTGTTTTTGAAATGTCATGAATGGCTACAAGAAAAATTAATTTGCATAAATTGCAAAGTTAAAATGTACTTAGCCTTTATATCATCATGTGGTCATTTTGAAGAACTTGGTTATGAAAGAGTCAGACATTCTAGCACACCAGTATTTCCATCACTGTGCCTTACTCTGTCCACAGCAAATGACATATCACAGAACCAAACAAACCCTTCTGAAGAACTTCTTTACTGCTTCTTTCATTTCTCTGTTCCTCAGACTGTAAATAAAAGGATTAGTTATTTGGGGGACCACAGAATACAGCACAGAAACCACAGCAGTTTTTCTGGAGGAGTCAGTAACTGCAGAACTTATGTACACACCTAATCCTGTCCCATAGAACAGAAAGACAATTGTTAGGTGAGATCCACAGGTCGAAAAGGCTTTATACCTTGCTCTACCTGATGGAATCTTCAAAACAGATGAGATTATTTGAGTGTAAGAGAAAACAATTCCAGATAGAGGAGCACCACCAAATATGAAAGCTGCAACATATGTGAGGATGTTATTGATGAAGGTATCAGAACAGGCAAGTTTGATGATGTGAGCAAGTTCACAGAAGAAGAGGGGGACTTCCAGATCTGTGCAGAAGGACAGATGCAGCACCATCAGAGAAAGAAGGAGGGCATTCACAGTACTAAAGGGAAGGGAAAGTAGAACCAGCAGGGTACAGAGGCGGGGGTTCATGATGATTGTATATTTCAAGGGGTGACAAATGGCCACATAGCGATCATAGGCCATTGCTGCAAGAAGACTACTTTCTAAACCCAGAAAGAACAAAACAAAACAAGCCTGAGTAAGGCATCCTGAATACGTGATGCTCTGATCCTGTGCTTGGATGTTCACCAGCATCTTTGGAATCGTTGTTGTGCTTAAACAGATGTCAGTGAAGGACAGGTTGGAGAGGAAGAAGTACCTGGGAGTTTGGAGGTGGGTGTTATATCTGATGGTCAGAATGATGAGAAGGTTCCCCAGGATGGTGACCAGGTATATGGACAGGAAGAGGCTGAAGATGAGCAGATATAGAGTTGGATCGTCTGTTATTCCAAGAAGAAAAAATTTTGCAACATTTGTTAGGTTCCTAGCTTCCACATTGCATCTGGTAGAAATATGGAATGAAATACATGTTAACACCATCAGCAGCACCACTTGGGAACATGTGAAAATACAAGTTCTTTGTCCCATGTCCAAACTTATTCACCATAAACTCTGGTGGTGGCAGTGCAAGCTTCAATAAATCCTCTGAATGATCTTAATATATCCTGCATTCAGAGTGCATTCAGTGTCCAAATGCATTCAATGACTCAGTTTTCTCATGGTTAATTTGAACTCAAGTAAAAACGTAAATACTTTCTTCTGGTAGGTTCTGCCTCCATCTACCTTCCTGTGCCACTTTTTCCTCCAACCCTTTTATTGAAACATATTTTTATTGCATGTCAATTCTGTTTCATTCCTTGTGCTAGGTACTGACAGAAAGACAAAGTATAAATCCACTGATAGCAAAGAGGAGAGTCCAGTTATGAAATCTCTCTTCTAAATAAGGTTCCCTAAATTTGGCTTACCTTTGAATACCAGAAGTTTGTGTCAAATTGCACACATGTGATTTCTTGCTATCATCCTCCCTTACCTAGGAAAATCTTTAAGTAGAGTGAGGTTATATTGTCGTTATGAGCTAAACAGTACTTGACAAATCTGCATTTCACCTCAGCTGTGTTATCTGCTGAGCTAGTTCTCTGTATCAATCACTATTAATGCTTCAGGATACTGCTGTAGAGAGCCGGAAAGACTTTGAAGTAACCAACTGGCAATACACAAGCAGGAAGGTGTACTTTAGTGAGGTAATGTGAGAAAGAAAGTGGATGTTTTATCAACGGGACTTGTAGCTAAACTTCCTAAGATAAGACAGCAGGCTTCTTCAGAAAACTGAATGATCTCACACAAGTAATCAAAACTGTATTCCCTTGAACTTTTAAAAAAATAATGATAGGTTTTGAAGACGTGATAAGACTCAGATGTCTCCTCTGTTCGGTACTCCATATGTGGAGCACCCAAATGTGTTTCTTTCTCTCGTTAAGTTTTCCTTTCATTTTATCTTTGGGTCTAGTCTTGTATTATTTTCATCTTACAAAAGATGCGACCTACACTACCAGGTAACAATACAGACAGAATTATTATCACTAACTGATAACTCAAAGCTTATAATTTACTGATCTTAATATTTTCCTCTAGTATCTTCCTTCTTCCCAGATAAGTCCGTCTCTACCTTTAAGATTGGTTGCAGCATGATTTTGACAGCTGTCCCGTGGATCATAGCAATGAGTACAGAAAGAGCAAAAGGAGTTTGAAGTTCGTAAGACTCTTGCCCCAACTGCATACCAGTCCTTTTCCAGTTAATATTAGAACAAGTGGACATGTTCATCTGTATCATTTTTCTCACCCTAAGCTATTGCTTAATTTGAGAGGTGGCATATCATTTCAAAGCAGATAAATGAAAGTGACACAAAAGCCTTCAAAAAATTAAAAATAACATTTGTTTATATTCAGAAGACAGAAACTTATAAGAAAACACAGACTTATAAGTCATCTAGAAGATAATCTTACTGAGAATGATATGCTACAGCAGTGACCTCTGTTATCAAAGAGAGAAAAAAAGAAGTTATAACACCATTTGTTTTTTGGTACCAGAGATTGAACTCACAACCTCATGCTTACCAGTTAGGTGCTTATGCCACTGAGCTAAATCCTCAGCTTATAACACTATTTATCATTCTGTGAAATCCTGACTTATATATGTGTGCTGAACGTGACCCAGGTCTTCACACATTTTCTAAATGAGAAAAGTTTTCAAGCATGTGAATCCAGACTTCATGTTTACACAACAGCACCAATGTGACAAAGATGTTAGCTGTATGACAGTAATCACTTTTCATTTTATATGTATACCATCCATCACATTATATGCTTTCAACAAATAATTTTGTTTATTTACTTTATATAAACCTGGTAAAAATATGGAGATGTTGTATGATGAGAAATAAACAGATCAAAAATATCCAGCACAGAAAATACCACATGGAACAATTGTATTCACATGTCTTTTGGTTTATTTTTGTATTGTTATGTACTACTATAAACAGAACTATTCATTTTCTTAAAGAAGCAATGTACCAAGGCCACTGAGGAAAATAAAGAAAAAAATATTCCTAGAACAATAAGTGAAAATCCTAAGAAAATGTTTCTGTGCTGCAGCTACTTTTGGGAATGATGGTCAAGCTGAAAAATGAGAAAGAAATCATCAATAATACCACTATTAACTTGGCATAGTTATATTGTAAAATGTGTAGCAACTAAAGTGAAATAAATAATAAATGTGTTAGATACATTAATCATATCCAACCTTACTTCCAAAACATTAAGTATGGGACTTTGTTAACTGGTTGACTAAAAATGTTGTTTGATATCTCACCTGGGTATTGCAAAAAAAAGAGATGTATTTTCCAGAAGGACAGGTAGGCTGAATAAGTTACTCTGCTTCTGGTAAGCAAGGATCATATTTGGCAGGAAGCATGGGTGTTGCTTCTTGACTGGGGAAGGGCTGCAGAGGGAAGTGGCCACAGTCTGACTTCTCCAGTTAGTTGATCCCCAGATGGTCAATATCCTAAGCTCCTCATTACACCAGCTATTTTACTATCGTTCTGCTCCCAGAAGTACATATCTTTAAAGATCAACTCTGTATAAGTGAGGAATTCAGAAAGGCTAATTTTCTGACCCTTGGGAACTTGCATCACTTCTTTCTCAGCATTTTTTTTCTGTTTATCCACATCTCATGAGCACTGAAAACGTTACCCATATTGTGTACTTCTATAGCAAGTTTCAGTGTAAACCTTTAATTACAAACAGGGGAACCTTTATGTAATTAATAATTTAGAAGCATAATTCTACATTTAAAAGTTAAGTTTATTGGTACATGTTAGATATACTTACTGATCATATTCATCATAGGGAATCTACTTGTACATGATATATTTTGATACCTCTTTTTTTCTCAATGCTCTCTCCTCCCTTTAACCTTTCTTCTCCCTATTGACAAAGCATTGTTTCTATTTTGCCCTTTTTATTGTATTTTCTTTTTCTCTTCCTTCCTTTCCTTCACCTCATCCCTGGTTCCTATTTCCTTTCGAAATGTTTCTCCTCATTTCACAATATCTATCATATATTTTAGTATTTATTTAATCTTTTAGTTCCTCATACTGTGGACTTTGATTTCTTTTTTTTTTTTTTATTGGTGCCGGGGATTGAACTCACAACCACATGCTTGCAAGGCAGGTGCCTATGCCGCTGAGCTAAATCCCCAGCCCATCCTCATACTATAGAGACCATACAATATTTACAAACATTAGCCAAATTTATTTCAATTAAAAGTATGTTCTCAAGTCGCATCCATTTACCTAGAGATGTCTCAAGTTTATCCTTTTTTTGGTGGAGTACTACTCCATTGTGTTTTTTAAAAAACATCTTTTTATCCTTTTCTTGATTGGTGGCCATTTGGACTTCAATTACAAGTTTCAGCAATTACAAACTGTTGTAATATAAACCTGGGTGCACACCTACTGCTGTATTTACTGATATCGCTGTATTTACTGATACCAACCTGGGTGCACATAATCGCTGCAAAAACTGATATATTGAAGGTATAACATTTTTAATTCTTTCAGGAAGATACCAAGAAGGGGACTACCTGGATCAAATGGGACCACCAATCCTGGTTTACTTTAGGCATCTCCACACTGAATATACCAGTCTACATTGCAAAAAACAGTCAAGAGTACGTTTTTCCCCATAACCCCTCCAATATTTGTTATTGGTTTGTTACTCCAAAAATAATGACTTTCATCAAAAAATAAATTAATTCTGATTTTAACTTACTGAATACTTGTAATCCTTCATTTGAGAAGTGCCTGTGCATATACGTTGATCATTTTTACTAAGTCTTTTATATTTTGGTGTCTGGTTTTTAGACTTCTTTACATAAACTAGATGTTACTCCTCTACCCAAAGAATATCTAGAAAAAAATTTCATAACTCCAAAAGTTGTTTCTTCACTCTCAAGGTTATTCTTCCAGTGTGCAGACTGTTTATAGTTGATATAATTCCATTTATTGTACTTGATATTATGTCTTGTGTAAATAGACTTCTGCTGAGAAAATCTTTGTCTATACAAATGTCTTCAAAAGTTTTACCTATTTCATCTTCCCACATATTCAACGTTTTGGCTTTTTGATGTAGGTATCTGATATATTTTTATTTCATAGGGTGAGCAACATGAGTGTAGAACAATTCTACACATGAGTTAATCAGTTTCCCCAGCTTTATTTTCTCTAGCATTTGGTTTTGGTCCCTATGTCAAAGATAAAATGGTTGAAGAGTTTTCACTTGCATCCTAAATTCTGTTTAATCATATTTCTATTTTAGTGCCATATCATATATTTTTTTACCATTTTAACTTTGTCTTATGATCTGAAATGTGGGTTGTGATGCTTCCTGCTTTGCAGTTGTTGCTCAGGCTTGATTTGCCTACATGGGGTCACTATGGGTTCCATAAGAATTGTAAGATTTTCTTAATCACTAAAGGATGCTGTTGGTTTATTTATTGGAACTGCATTAAATCTGTGTAAACTGATTACATTTATTCTGAAATATTGTTTCCACTTATTAAGGAAAAATGCTTTGCTATTTATCATATCCGTTTTAATTTTTTTGATTACTATTGTTTTCATTATAGATGTCTTCCTTTTTTGATTGGTTATTTCTTTTTTATTAAAATTTCCAGTTTCGGTGAATAGAATTAGTTTCCTGATTTCTTTCTCAGTGTGTTCATTTCTGATATAGAGAAATGTAGCTGATTTTGTGAACTGACTTTGTATCATCTTACTTTCTGTTTTTTTTCATGAATTCTAAAATTCTGTTAATGGAGATCTTTGGAACTGCTATGTAAAAAATCATGTCATCTGCAAAAAAAAGATAGTTTAATTTCATTTTTTATGTAGATTTCTTTATTTCTTTCTTTTGCCTGAAGAAGGGGGCTAATGTTTCAAGTATTTTAACAAGAGTAATAAGAGAATATAGTCTCATCTTGTTGCTGATTTGAATTTTTCCCATTTAAGGTGCATTATATTTCAATTACTAAACACAAGCCCACAAGTTTTTAATTAAGCAAACTAGATGTTTGAGTATTAAGCCCTATTTAGCATAGACATGAGGTAAAATCCTGAACAATGATAAAACAAAGTACTTGTGGTCATGAACTAAATGATAGAAGCACACACCAAAAGAAATACACACTTAAAAATAAATTATACCCCCACACATAAGCTCCAAAACATCTACATCAATTACAAACCCACTTCAATCATATATAAATATTATGAATAATTTATAAACAGTAAGCTTAAAGGAAATATGTAAAATGTACAGATCATGAGAAAAAACTTTTTGCTCATAATATGGGAAATGAGTCTCATTCACAATAAAGGAAAAAGAATTTAGTTAAATGTCATTTTACACTGTAAACTTGTAGACAAAAAATTAAAATTACTTGAGAAGGATATTAAACAATTGAAAAATATAATAAGAAGGGAGAGTGGTTCAGTCACTTAGGAAATCTCATCAGAAATATCCAAACATGAAAAGCCACTCTATGACAGCCTATTATTCCATGTCAGATATAAGCTATCCATTATTTCCTTAAAAGAACAGAACACTGATAATGTAGCAGAAAATGCTCTCCTAGGCAGCATACTTTAGTTTCACAGTTGCCCACATCATAGTTTCTGTTCCAGTTCTGGTTGCTTAAATCTCCTAGAAATGGCTGGTTGCTGCGATGCATAGCAGGTCACTGTGATGCATATTTTATAAACTACTCTCCATCTGGCAAACCATTCTGCCTCTGTATTTCCTGCTTGCTTATCCATATAAACCCTAGATCACCAGAGGTCAGGGCTTGATTTTCTGGAAATGATTCTGCTCAGTGCCTATTGATATAAATAAATCTGCCTACAAATTCTGAGCGTTGTTTTGCTTTTATTTGCCCTTGCTAAAAGACATTGTTCACAATATTGAAAGAATGTCTCATATAAGCCAATTTATTGATGATGTCCAAGAATACAGTGTATGATGTTACTGCATCAGAAACAAAAGTACTTCACTGACAAATGGTCCTACTAATTGCTTTACAAACAGTGAATATCTACCACTTTTCCTGCAGTAGGACTAACACTAGTAATTAATGCATATGGTGGAATTTTTCTCTAGCTAATCTATAGGTAGGACCAAAGCTTTGTTTAAAACACTTCCAATCCTATAGACATTTCCAAATTAGTACATTTAAAGAGTGCACCAAAAAATTTGCCAATATTAACCCTTATTTTGCATTCTAGTTCTGTGGAACCTGAACAATGTGATTGTGCACAGATAGTGTTTTGAAAAGTATAAACCAGATGTCAAAAATCATATAGCTAGACTTAAAGCAATATACTAAAGTCAAGTGAAAGTGACATGGTTAGTAAGTTAGTCATGTAGCAGACTTTCATGATAGAAGTTTCAGATAACTGGATTATAGGGATGTTATCTACTTCACTTACTCAAGAAACACAAACACAAAAGAAATGATAGCCTCTACAAAAACTGGTGTTGGGAAAATGGTTATTCACATGCCAAAGAATGAATCTTGATCCATATATTTCACCCTGTAATCAGTTCAAATAACAGTGAATTAAATATCTATATATAAAAACAGAAACACTGAATATACTGGAAGAAAAAAAATTCTGTAAAATTCCTGCAAAAATTAACACAATGACCTACTTAATAAAAACCAATGTCATAAGATGAAAAAACAGTAAAACCTGTGGGATTTGGATGAAAACATCATCCTTTCCACATTGTTGAAGGAAAAGTAAACAAGTGTAACTACTTTGGAAATCTGCAAGGCATCTTCTCCAGAAAGTGAAAAATAAAGTTCTTTTAGATGAGATGTACCTTTTTCTCTCTCTGTTGGGTATGTTCCCAGAAGAACTAAGGCTATTCTACTACAGAGATACATGAATAGTGCATATCCATGTTTACACAAAACAACTCACAATAGGTAAACTATGGAAACAGTCTATATACTCACCAGCAGACCGATAAGAAAATGTGAAGCTCTGACATATTCCCTACCTCTGATATATTCCTTGTCCTTGTAATAAAATACAATTCTATACTTTAAGGATATTTATGTTTTGAAATTAAGATTTTGAGGTTTTTTTATGATTGAAAATGTTTACTGATCAGTTCCAAATATCACGTAATCTTCTCAAATGAACATATCATCAAATAATGTAGTACAGTGGATTCTGTTTTTGCCTCACAAAGAAATAGTTTATCAACAACTGGTCCCAGTTGTTGATAAACTATTAAGTGAAAACTATTCTTTTGATATGACCAAAGTTTTTACTAAATAATATTTTAACCTGTAAATCTCAAGCTTACCACATCTAAAGTGCACACCAAGAACATTTGACATAATTGCAACACTTTCTTCCTGTTCTGCTTTTTAGAATTGGCTCTAATCTATTGTGTTTGGAGAATATAAATCAGCTGGTAAACCACAGAGATGGACACAAAGCGACATCCTATAAGCACTCAAGTTGAAAAGCAACTCAAAAAGTTGACATCAATTGCTTAGTCATTTAACAGAAAATGTAGTTTCATACATTCATCATTGCTAGGGTTGCTGTTTCTTTGACCTCTAGAAGCAAAATTAGAAAATAAATGACACATCATAATATATGACAAGTTATCCTACCGATTAGTTTTTTCAAGGCTTTTTTCAAGTACCTTTTCTTCAAACTCTAGACAAAGGGATTTAGCATTTGAAGTACAACAGTGTACATTGCTGAAGCCACTGAAGCCTTCTGGGATGACTCAGTAAAGGTGAACCCAATGTACACTCCAAAACCTATGCCATAAAACAAGAAAATGACTGAAACATGAGATCCACAGGTGGAAAAGGCTTTTTGCATTATTCCTGAAGATTGCATTCTTGAGATATAGAACACAATGCAGATATATGATAAAATGGTTCCAGGGAGAGGAACACCACTAAAAATGCCAAATATGACACTCGTAATGATCATATGAATTCTAGTTTCAGAGCAGGGATGTTTGGTAAACTGAGTAAATTTAATAATCTGAGTATGATCACAAAAGAAGTGGGGAATTCTCAAGTCTGTGCAGAAGAACAACTGAGGCATCCTCAGGCTGTGAAGCAGGGTATTCACAATGCTAAGTAACAGAGAGAGTAGAACCAGCGGACCACAGAGATGAGGGCTCATGATGATCATGTACCTGATAGGATGACAAATGGCCATATAGTGGTCATAGTCCATCACTGCAAGAAGACAGTTTTCAAAGAATGCAAAAACAATGGCAGAGCCAACCTGGGTAAGTCAACCTGTGGAGGTGATGTTCTGATATTGTGCTCAAATGTTCACCATCATCTTTGGAATTGTGGTTGAGCTCATACAGATGTCAGTGAAAGACAGGTTAGAGAGGAAGAAGCAAATGGGAGTGTGGAGCTGGAAGTCAGAAATGACAGCCAGGATGATGAGCGGGTTTCCCAGGATGATGACTAGGTACATGGACAGAAAGAGGGTGAAGATGAAGGGCTGCAGTTCTAGCTCATGTGTCAGTCCCAGGAAAAGGAATTCAAAACCAATTGTTTGGTTTATAGATTTCATGATTTTGAAGGAGCTGTGGGAAAAGATGAAGTAAAAGAGAATAAGATGTATATAGTCAGCAAGAGATGTACTGGTGAACATATAAGGAATATGTTTCTGTAGACACTTTGGATTTGTATTTCCAGAAATTTGGGAATAATTTCTGTTGTAAACTTTGCAATTTTTGGTACTTGTTTGTGGGAGCCTAGCAACAATTATACTCACTAAATTCACTTCCTACATTTATCACATAATACAAATAAACATAAGAACACTTTGTAAGAGGCATCAAAGAGAAAGAGCATCCATTTTCTTGGAGAGTACAAAACCAGCAAAACCATAGACAGGTGAGTCTGGGTCTAATCATCTATAAGAATGTGTCAAGAGAGTAACAGGTAGTTGACAACAAATCACACAATACTTGATTCCTATCACATTTCATGTCCTCTCCTCCCTGATTCCCAGGTTGATATTTTAGTAGAATCTCTATTTTAATTTAATCTCTTATTAATCTAATTCATTTAATCTCTGATTTAATTTCCAGGGCATTTTAAGACACATTTTGTGACCCATCTGGATTCAAGAGCAGCAGTGATCAACATCTCATCTAAGAACTGAATAAGGAGGATGTGTCCTCAAGAATTAAGAGAGGTAAAGGAGTCAGTGAGTTTCACATTGAGAGAGATCAGCTCTGGGAAGAAGCTCAAGCACTTCCCACAACAGAAGTTGGCCTACTGAAGTTTCCAGTTCTATGGTTTGTCAATATTCAGACCTCCTCATTAGACTAGTTGTTTTCTTGTCATTCTGATCCCAGGGGTATAGATCCCTAATGATTGAATATACACAAGAAATGAGTTCATAATGGCTATTTTCCTGACTTTTGAGACCTTGTTTTCATTAGTGTGTGTTCAAACTCATTTGATTGTCTAGATCACAGAACATGTGAAATCTGCCTAGTAAATTACAGCATTTTTCTTAATTACAAAAGTATCACTATATACTGGTATTTAGATTCATTGTGATATATGTCCTACATACAATAGCCTATTTGCTTAAATGCAATTTTTCTGAATTTTGCATAATTTAAAATCTATTTTCAGTGCTCATTCCTGCCTGAAAAAATATGGAGATACTTCTATGCTGCACCCTGGTTGCCCCTTGTACAAAAATATTTCCAATTCTACAACTATTGTTTCAATATATACTGTTTATTGAAAGATTTTGTCCTCATATTATGATTCTTCCTGTTTAAATGAGATGTTCATTTAACTACAAAATTATCCAAAGGCAGGTTTAGCCATTCTCAGTATTTTTGGTCAGATTTCAATCATACAAATCCAAACAATCATCAACTAGAAATGGTGTTTCTTCTTAGCAGTCCTTTGCAAACATTTTCAATTTATGAACTTCAGTATTTTCATGTGTCCTCCACTGATTATGAAAGGTTAATTCCTATTAAGAATTATATATGTAAGAATATATAATTTGCAGTTCAATAATATAATTTGCATATAATAGTATTATCACCATGTTCTTCATCATCTTCACTCTTTTCACTTTAACCAAAGCAGTAATCTAAGATTGAAAAAAAAAAAAGAAATTGGCATTCTTTTAAAATAGGGTACTTTTTTCATATAACACAATAAAAACTGTTAATACATGAAAGTAACATTAAAATTTACAGGTACTTTAGACAAACCCCAAACATACTACAGTAAGTAATACGTCAAGGAAACCTATGGATTTTTCTATATGAGCGAGATAGAACTTGCACCATGCACATATTAAAGATTTCACTCCTTAGGACATTAGTTGCTGAGGGCAGAAGGGCTGTCTTACTTGAAAAAATATAGTTGATTTCAAGATGTGAGCACTGCTAGATTGAGAAGATAAATTTAAAACTCTCAGAACCTTCAGAAAAGCCTTCAATGAATAAATGAAGAAAATTCACTGATTGCTTGGTGGATAGGTTTAAAGTCTTTACTATACAAGCCAGCAGCAAAAGTCAGTAAATGAAATTAGCAGTAATGTCTTGATATTGATGAGGAAATTGTAAACTTGACTGATGAGTAAGTAATATGAAGCGTCTTTGGACTACCTCAGAATAATATAGGAGGAGAGAATATCAAGAGAGACAATAGAAACATCTCCTTCAAAGAGCTTTGCTACAAAAGGTGAGGAGAAATGAGCCTGGTCATAATGGAGTAGGGCAGAAACATTTTTGGGTTTCTATTGTTAAAAAAATAAGTACAGTAGGTACAAACACTAAAGGTCCAAATAAGTGGTAGAAACTGAAAATGCAATCAACATATCAAAGAAATTAAAAAACAAGAGTCTTAAGGAGGCAAGAGCAGATAATGTCATTTTTATTTTTTTATTTAAAATGAATAAAAATAATGAATTTCAAGCATTTTGAAACAAAATAATAGGAGGTTAACACTGTCTAATATATTGTGTATGGTTATCTTCAAAGTAGTTTTTCAGATTACAAGATATAGGTGTGAAAAAATGATTAAACAATAGAACAATGAAAGCATAAACTTGCAGTGGAAGCCTCAGAGACCCCTCCACCCACCTGGAGGACTTCAGCAGCTGGCAGGAGCATCAGAGACCCCTGACCCACCTAGAGGAGCTCAGCAGCTGCATAAGAGTAATTTCTTTTTAATCTTTGTTTCTTATTATTCCATATTTTCAGTTGTTATGGATTAAAAACTGATGCTCAACTTAACACCAGCGTAATTAAATCACCATGGTGCTGAGCATGGATGTTCCACCTGAGGAAAATATGACACTGTAAATACAGACACGGAGAAGGAGAGGGGAGGCATTGTGGATTCTCCTATGTGTTGCTGTTTGAGCCATTGGTTCTCCTGGGGGAGCTCATCATTACTAGCCTCCCCAGAGTAAGTTCAACCCTTGTCATCAGAGGAGCTCAGGTCCTTGTTGGTAAGAGTGCTGTGATTCACTTTTGGAGAGCTTTGGTCCTTACATCGAGCATTGCTTCCTGGCTCCAGAGGGGAAGATGTGTGCTATTTAATTTCCAGGAGAAGCTTTTCCCACTGGCTTCCTGGCATGTACTTGGCTGTGCTGATTTTTGGAGCTCGGGACCTGCATGTTGCTGAGGATGGCTGTGATACTTTTCAGGGCAGCCATGGTTGTTATTTTGAGCGTGACTTCTTGGCTCCTACCAGCACAGCTCCTTCATCCCACTGGCATAGACTTTCTAGCTTCCATCACTGACCTTTGGGCCTTCGCAGCACGGATCCATAAAACATACTGGTATGAGTCCTTTTCGTGAGTTCTAGACCTCCAGTTGGACTTGTGGGAGGCATTGTCATGAGCTCTAGGTTCTCACCTGGATTCAAGCGGGGCATTGCAGTGGGATCCAAGCCCTTGGCTGAATATTCTGAGTCTTTAGTGTTGTGGATAGATTTCCTGCACTTTCTTGTGTTAACTCTGGGTAAAAAATCATAAAATAATATTATAAATCCTGTGTCCTGATTCTAATTGTTCTCTGCACAGCCCCTGACTACAACAGCAGTACATCATGATTATATTACTTGTGTGAAGTTGGCACACACACACATAACTTCTGCCCAGATTCCTTTTTCATACACTTTCCCTTCTTTTCTTCACTTGTTCTATCTCTTTTTCCATTTGAGAAAGATACATCTCCCTATTTTTTTATCATCTTTTGCTTTGTTATTTATTTTTGAAGTTGTTTGTACAAATTTATCATAGTGAATTTGTGCCTATACATGACACATTTTATTTCTCTTTTTTCCCAATCTTCTCTCCTCCCTTCTACCCATTTTGCTGTCCGTATTGACAAAGTTTGGTTTCTATTTTATCCTTTTTTAATCATTTATTTATCCTATTCCCTTCCATCCTTCCTTCCTTCCTTTCATGTTCCTCCACCATTGTTCTTCTTTCCTTTTCAACAATTTCTTCCTATTTCACAGTATCTATTGTACAATTCAGTCTTTATTTACTCTGTGATGTTTACAAATGAGTCCAATTTATTTCACTTAAGAATATAGTCTCAAGTTGCACAAATTTACCTAGAAATGAGTCAAATTTATTTGTTTTTATTGTCAAGTATCTTCTTTATCCAATCATCAGTTAATGGGAATTTGGGTTGTCTCCAAGGCTTACCTATTACAAACTGTGCTGCTTAAATATAAGTGTGTATATATCACCATGGGATGGTGTTATTACTTCTTTCATGAAGATAACCAGAAAGAGAATAATGGGTCAAGTGGGACTTTAAATGGTAGGGATTTTTTATGTGTCTCCATACTGATCTCTACAATGGTTTCACCAGTCTGCACTCCCATTGACAGTGGAGAAAGTGTTCTTGTTTCCCCCAGAGCCCCATCAAAATTCTCATTAGCGTATAGGTTCTTAGAGTAGGTATTGATGACCTTCTAGATTTCCAAGGATCTGTGATTTCACCCTTTTTATTCATAAGTGCTTAAACTTGAGTCTTTTATTTCCTCTTTTTTGATAAGGTTGACTATGGAATTATTAATTTTTTAATATTTCAAACAACCTACACTTAAATTCATTGATTCTTCATATTATTCTCTTAGTCTCAATTGTATTAATTTCTTCTTGGATTTTATCATTTCCTCCCTAGTACCAGTTTTGGGCTTGATTTTTCCTTCATTTTCTAGGAGTTTGAGTTTCAACATTGCATTGTTTATTTCATCTTACTTTGTTTTGCATATACGAAAGCTTACGACTGCAAATTTCCCTTGTAGAATTGCTTTCATTTCATCTCATAAGTTCCATTATTTTGTATCATTATTTTCATTTAATCGAAGATAATGCTGAATTTTTATTTAATTCTCTATGTGACCCATAGAGAATTAAATAAACACATGGAAATTAAATAACATCACGATGATGTTATTTAATTTCCATGTGTTTATGTAGCTTTTGTGGTTCCTTTTGCTGTTGACTACTACTTTCATTGCACTACAGTCAGATAATATTCATGTATTAATTTCAATTCCTTTACATTTACTTAATCATGTTCAGTAGGCTAATATATGTCCATTTTGGAGAATTTGCCATGCACAACTGAGAAGAATGTGCATTCTGATATTCTGGAGTAGTACATTCTATAGATATCTACTAAGTCAATTTGTTCACAATTTGTTTTATTTCTGATATTTCCTTGTTAATTTTCAATTGATCTATCTAATTTGAAGAGTGAATATTAAGGTCCTCCATTACATTTTTGTTAGTACTTATTTGATTTTTCATTCCCTTTAATATATGTTTTATGTGGTTTTTATGTAAACGTATTTAAGATTGTTATCTCTTGAATTTTCCTCTTAAAACTATGTAGTGAGCTTCTTTGTCTCTTGATCAATCTTGGATGGAAGTTCACATTGTTTGTGAGTAACTACCCCTGATTTTTTCTGGGTTCTCATCCCACAGAGTAACATTTTCCATTTTTTGACTTCTAGTCTATGAATTTCTTTTCAGTTAAATGTACTGCATGAATGCAGAATATTGTTGAATCTTGCTTCTTGATCTATTCTATCAGTATGTTTCTTTGCATTGGTGAGTTGAGACCATTTACATTGATGGCTATAACAGATATTTATGGCATATCTTTCTCATATTACTTTCTTGTTGGTTCCCTGTATTTCCTCTCTAATTGATTTCCCTACCTGGGAGCTTCTTCCTATTAGTTTTATTGTGTTTGTCATTTTCATTTTTTCTAACATATCCTTCATAACATTCCAAAGAGCTATTTGGTTGTCATGAATTTCCTTAGGTGTTCTTTATCATGGAAGTATTTGATTTCTCCATCAATTGTAAAAGATATCTTTGTGGGATACATTAATCTGGCTTGGAGATTATTTTCTTTTAGGGCTTGAAACATCACACTCCAAGCTCTTCATGATTTGCGAGATTTTGTGGGGAAGGCTGCTGTGATTCTGATGGGTTTTCCTTTATATTTTTTTATTTTCTCTGAAAGCTCTTAGTATCTTGTTCTTGTGCTGAACTTCTGGAATCTTGGTTATTTTATCTTGGGGTAGATTTATTTTAGTCATGATTGTTTGAAGTTCTACATGCTTTATTTATTTGTATGTCAAATTCTTCATTCATTCTTAAGAAGTTCTCTGCTGCTATTTCCATGAAGTTTTTTTATGGTATTTATATTGTTTCCAGCATTCTCATTCACTCCAGTCAATATTATGTTGTTCTTCTTTGCTTCAACTTGAAGGTGTTAATCTAATTTTTTATGGGCAATTGTTTTTTCTAAGATATTTCCTCATGATCACTAGTAACAATTCTGTTTTCTAGAAATAATATTCTATTCAAGCTTTCATTCATCAGTTGTGTATACATTCAGTGGAGTTTAAACCTCTTGAATTTCTATTTGGATCTGTTTCATGGACTCCATTGCTTCTCTATGTTAAGCATTTATAGTTTCCAACATTTTTCTAAGGTCTTCAATTTTTCATCTGTGTGTACTCCTTTATTTTCAGCATCATTTATTTTTGCCTCTATGAGATTATTTTTTCTATATCATTTTTGACCAGTTTCTTCTCTTCTCTTGCTATCATTTCAGTAAGGTTGTCTTTCTTACACCACAGCCCCTCTAGACTTTTTATTGGTTGGTTCCTTTATAACAGTTATTCTTCCAGGCTATTTTACTTCCTGAATATTATCTCTAAAATAACCAGTGGCATTTTTATATTTTTTGCCATTCCTACTTCTTCATCTGAGATGTATATATTCATTTTAAATGTCCTTTGTCAAATTGTTCTTTAAATTTGGGTGTGTGTGATTATTTTTAACTCTTTATATAATATAAATATTATTGCTTTGCCTGAAGAACAACTGACAAAAGAATTTTCCCACTCTGTCTGTTACCATAGTAGATAACAAAAACATGGAGCTTCAAAATTAATGAAAAACTACCACGCAATGAGCTTTGAAGCACGAGATAAGAATAATATTAAAATATGAAATTCTTTCATTAAATTTATCACTGACATGAACAAGGGAAATCCACATTGGTGATAAAAAGTATTAAAGTCCTATCAAAATGACAGGATAAAATATCAAACATCCACAATTGAATGCTTGTTACATCAATCCTATTTCCTCTTCCATGGTTTTGGTGTCTTCCTTTTTCCATGTTTTCTCCTTTTCTATCTAGCTTATAAAGAAACATGAAGTTACACATAACAGCCACTTAAATAGGCCAAAAAAAGTTTCCTTCCTGTCAAATCCATTTTTTCAAAGAACTGATCTGCACATTTAAAAAAAATCTATCACAAATTATCACAAATTGGGACCTGGACATGTGTGCATTTTGAAGATTCAGTCTATTACTGAGATTCAGTTTGGCTGATCTATGGAAAAGTTGCCTATTATTTGACCCAAATCAGGGAACAGTATCATGATCAGATACAGGATCTGATTTTCTTTCTATTACCAAGTAGCTTGGGTGGGAAACTGTCTCAGGAAAAGATCGTCTCAGAAAGGACTGAATGATAGAAAGCTCTCCATCTCTTCCTATCAAATATGTGACTGATTCTCAACACATATTCTACAAAAAGTTTTCTTTATCATTAGAATGTAAAAGCTTTAAAATTCAAAACTGTTCCTGTAATAAGGCTGAAATAAGCTTAATTAATGAGCCTCAGCTATTTACTGTCATTTCAAGTCAGTGATGCCATTTGTATATGACAGTTCTATAGATGAAGACACAGAATATGGTTGATACTATTATTCTCACAGAAAAAGAGTCAGCTACTAGCAACTTGAAGTAATTGTTTCACGAAGTATAAGTGCCCCACTCCCTTTCTCACAGTAGCACTAACTCTAGGGCTTAATTCATACAGGTCCAACACCATAATCAGGTGGGAGGTACAGAATGCATATCATCACAGATTTGTTTCAGTATTTTCATGGCTGTGCATACTATCTCCAACTTGTTTTTTCTAAGACTTTGCTGTATATATGTTTGTGAAAACTAAAACTCCTTCATTATGATTGGAGAATTGAAAGAGTTTGTCATACAGCTGGACATAAAAAATGGTGAGGTTTCAACTCAGGCACAAACTGAAGATTTCTGGGTTACCAGAAATCCTGTCTTTGCAAATTTCTCCAGAAATCTAAGTCCAAGAAGAATAAAATATCATGTAAGAGAAACTTTTCTAGTGATAAATCTTCTAAAGGCTTCCTTCATGTCTTTGTTCCTTAAACTATAAACAAAGGGGTTTAGTATTTGAGGAAGCACAGAATACATCACCGAAGCTACTGCATTCTTCCTAGGTGAGTCACTCACCGAAGAGCTAATGTACACCACAAAACCTGCCCCATAAAACAGACAACAGATAAGTGAGACCCACAAGTAGAAAAGCACTTATACTTTCCTTTTGATGATAGTATCTTCAAAACAGAGGATACGATGTGAATGTAAGAGTAAATAATTCCACAGACTGGAGTACCAGCATGAAATATGTCAGGATGTCATTAATGGAGGTTTCAGAACAGGGGAGCTTGATGAGCAGAGATAGTTCACAGAACCATGAGGGAATTCCAGGTCTAGAAGACAGAATGGAAAGAAAGAAGTACATGTTGGTGTGCAGATGAGTCTCCAAGCTGACAAGCAAGATGATGAGAAGGTTTCCCAGGATGGTGACCAAATATATAGCTAGCAAGAGGCTGAAGATGAGGGGCTGGAGATCTGGATCATCTCTCAGTCCATGGAGATTAAATTCTGAGACAGTTGTTTGATTTATACCTTGCATGTTGTTAAGGAGCCTGACAGAAATTACAGGTAAGCAGACAGTAAATGTGTAGAGCAGCAGCAGCCACATTTGGAAAGTTTGAGCAATCTTATGGAAAGCACAAACTTTGGGATTGTTACTTTCAGAACTGTGAGAAAGTGAATTTCTGTTGTTAAATTTCCCCATCTACACTTCTTTTTTATCACTGACCTAGCAACTCACACCCAAAACAAACATTTTCAATAACAGCAAAACCAATATTAAATTTAAAGTAAGAAAGTTTTAGTACTGCAGCATAATTGAAATGGTGCACATCTCATAGGCCCTCTCAGTAGAGTGTATGAGAACAAACTGAACAAGTATTGATGTGCATATATTTGTGAATATGTCCAAAATACAGTAGAGTAGAAGCACATGTATTTTCTCTCATTGTCTTATGATGTCTTCTCATGACTGTTTTTTGGAATGAAATTCTTTTAAGACAACTTACACAATTTCAAAATCACTGCCCATGGGAATTGTGTTAGCTTGTTGCCTTCTAGAAAAATAACATTCACAATTCACTTGGATATTGAAGATGGAATATCTGTCCTCAAAATACATACGGGTTAAATATATCAACATACTCCTATCCAGGAAGAACCATCTCTGAACAAAGACATTGTTTTTTTTCCAATCAGCACAGGTCTTTTAAGAGAGGCTGCTACATACAGAATTGTATACTTCTCTACAGCTATAGCTCCTCATTGTGCCACCAATTTTGCTGTCATTTTGATTCCAGGAGTGTGTACCCTTAGAGACCAAAAACATTAAAGTTAGGAATTGATTATAACTCATTTACTGACCTCAAGCCCAGGCATATAATATTTATTTATCTCCATCATTTCTGTTTACCTTCATTTCATAAGCCTTATACATATACAGCATGGAAATTTTCTAGAAAATTCCAACTTTATATTTTATCTATAAAGAAAAACAACACTATTTCATGACACTCAGAAGACTAATAAAATTTTACCTATGAAAATATATCCCACTTATATGAGTATAAATAATATAATTATAAATACTAGTTATTAGTTACTTTATTACAAAATTCTAGCACCCATAGGTATAATCTTCATCATCATCATTATTTCTCAATTTAGCTTTATTCTGTTTTGTTTAAAGAGTCTAAACTATCATCTCTGACCATGGATGACTGCAATAGATACAGGTGTTAGATTTTTGATGCAATAAGAAAGAAAAAATATAATATAAAAGTCGCTTTTATTATGAGGACATGGAGAGGACTCCATGGCTACAGAAGCCTGGCATTCTCTGACCAGAAAGCGGGTTGTTGGATATATTAATAAACTCTGACAGGTGTGGCGCTTTGGGTGGGCATTTGAAGATGCACAGGGGGCTGATTGGAGCCCTTTTCATGCCACTGGGACAGGAAAAAGGAAGTTGTCATATGCAAAAGAGGGAGTAGCTTTAAAGTAAACATCCTTAATCCCTCCTCCACTACGTAATGCCACACAGGGCAGAGTCCTTTCATTCCCATCTTTTTGTTATTAAGAAAAGGGCAAAGTCTCTCTCTTACTATTTCCTGCTGGCAGGGGGCACCGTATCAGGGATTAGAAAGGTTGATGGGATGATGGCTGATGCCCAGGTAGTTGTAGAAGCTGGTACCAGGTGTTTTGTCCAGGACAACTTCATAATTGGTAAATGCCCACATCGTAGACTGGAAAAACAAAGAGACAAGGTGCTATGAGCAGTAAGGCCACTATCATATTTAAGGATCTAGGGGAGGTAAAAAGAAAGGTGCTTTTGATTTTATGTGCCATTTCATCAGGGCCATAGTGAGGTAGAATCTAAGGAGAAACATCACTTTATCAGGACCATGGTGAGGTAGATTTCTGAAAAATAAGTGTGGGGTTAGGAGGAGTGAATTTATGAGTGGTGATTATTTCTCCATCTGAAAGCATAAAAGTTTAAGGTGTGGGTAAGTAAAGCTTGTCTCTGGTCCAGGAGTTGAGCCAGAAAGAATAAGAGGGGTGGGGAGGGCCGTGGCTGTGTCACTATAAGGGAGATAAGAGCCCAGACCCTCAGGGATCTCACATTTGACTAAACAGCTGAGGGTAGAGAGAACTAAGACAGTTGTCACATAGCACAGCATGAAGACAATTTTATGCATGATGTGAGAGTCTTTAGGAAAGACTGTCAGGAGTATTGCTATTAAAAAAAGATAATTAGTATAATGTAAGGAATTAGAAACCAAATTGGCTAACAAAACATGACTTAGCCTGAGTGTTGTGACTGTGAGGCCTTGGTGAGACGGAGATAGGTAGATGACAGAAGATGAGATGACTACTCAGGATGGTTAGATTCAGGACTGGGAGGGCACAGCTTAGCTTGAGTGATGTGAAACCAGGAGGGAAGTCCAGCAACTTTGACCACTGTTGGGGTTGCCAAGAAGACCAGGTAGGGGCTGCTCTGCCATGGTTGTATTCCTTGGGATGATTTTCTGTAACAGGACTTTAGTAACTGCATCTACAGTCAACCTGCTTGTGGAAAAGGCTTTTATCCATCCTGAGACCTCCAGTGTGACTCAGGGCTCTGAGAAGGATACCGTAATGGGGGGCTGTGGACCCTGAGTCCCATTAGTCTTCAGCAGCAAGTCTGAGTAGATCAGTCAGTGATGAATCTGGTGATGATGAAATCTCCTCTGAGGGCAAGGTGTTAAGAGAATGGCTTATCCACTCTATGGAACCTAGGACATTTGCTCTTCCAATGGCCTTTGAGATTGCAATCTGGTTGGGGCACTCTCTTGCCCTGTGTCCTTTTTGCTGCATTTGAAGCATGGTCCAGGAGGGGCTCAGGCAGCTCTGCCTTGTTTTGGCTTTCCTGTCTTGGGAGCCCCAAGTGTCACTGCTAAGAGATCAGATGGTTATTTTTTCTTTTAATTTTTATCTCTGTTGTTAAAAACATGAAAAGCCACATTAAGGTCTCCCTGTGGGTTTGAGAACCAAGTTTAGCCTTTTGTCTTGGGATCTGACCCACAGAGGAAGGTATCTGTCTCTTCTACAGTCACAAGAAATCTGGGTTTTATCTCAGGTAGGTGTACAGCTCTAAGTCTAAAGGAGACAAGGGCAAATAATTAAGCATGCAGGAGTCAAATAATAGAATCAACAGGATATTTATGATTATAACTTTAGTAATGGCTTTCCATAAGGAGGCAAAGATAAGGTCTAGGAAATTTTAGAAATTAACATGTCAGGGCTAAGGATTTAGCTCAGCAGCATAAGCTCTTGCCTGGCAAGCATGAGGTTGTGAGTTCAATCCCTGGTACCAGAAAAAACCAAAAAAGAGAGAGAGAGAGAGAGAGAGAGAGAGAGAGAGAGAGAGAGAGAGAGAGAGAAATTAACATGTCATTGATTTGTCATATACACATTTAGTTTTTATAAATTAATAAGTATCTCCTGTGCTGTTAGAGTGTCTAATGCCATCTGATTTTGAGGATGGCCTGTTTTATTAATTTTACCTTTTTATTTAGGAGAGAGAGATCAGCCTCAGTGTCAGTTAAGTTTAGTTAATTATGGCTCCATTGTGTATCAAATAACCTTTTTTTGGAAAAGATCTGGTGGATCTCAGAAAAGAAATGTAAAAGAAATTTATAATTATCTCTTAATTTCAGTTATTGAACATCTAGAAGATTGATAACAGTACAGTGCAGTAGAGGCAGTAAGCTTAACATAACCATGGGTGTTTTTAACATTTGAGCACTGAAGAAATTTGTGACATTGATTGGACTTGTCAGTATTTAAGCATCTCTAAGTATAACATATACATTGTATACATTACATAAATTTTCATTTAAAAATTCTTATTTGAGTGGTGACCTCATGTTGGTCTGACTGGCGGGAGCACAAGGAAAAGGCAGACATCTGGATCTGAAAGAAAACACTTGTCATCATAATCAATCTTAATTTTACATCTGAGAGCAAGAATACACCATCAGATCAAGCACAATGAATTGTCTCAGTTACATGAACTTAAGTTGGGGTGTCTCCCATAAGGCTATGGAGATTATTGGGGCATCTGATTAATGAATAAGACTGGTTTAAACACCAGGTGACCACTTTCTTATTCATCAATTGAAGTCCTATCCAATGTCTCCTCACCTCAAAGGATTTTGTTTAACTAGTTTTAACATTTTAGCCAGCTGGCAAACTAGGTGGAAGCATGCTTTTTAAATGTATAACCCAAATAAACCTTGATTAAATGATCTGAAAATGTAAAAGAGGAGAAGGAAAAAATGTTGAGCTTAAATAAAAGAAACAGCTGTTTACAGAGCAGGCAAATAGACAAACTGGAACAGATGATCTGTACAGTATAAACAGACAACAAATATATAGACTGAAAAACATGTTATAAAATCAGAGTGCACTCAGATATATTTGGCCAATCTGAGCTATATAAAAAAGACTAGTATGAACCTTTTTGTAGATTAATTAAGAGAGATCCCTTGAAATAAGAAAGCAGCAAAGGAACCTAATTTATGGCTAATCCGAGATAGGTCAGAGAGGGAGAAAGGGACAAGATTAACTAATCTCTTGGGGCCAGCCTGTTCCTGAATTGGGAGCAGAGACTGAGGCTGAGAAGACTGTGGAGATAGCCACCAAGCAGCCAACCATCTGGCAGGCATGGATGGGCAATTAATCAATGATTGGCTATACAGCTGAGCAATGCTCCATAGTATAAATATACCACATCTTTTTTTTAATCCATTCTGCATTTGATGGGCATTTGAATTGTTTCCAAGATACAGTTACTACAAATTGTGCTGTTATAACCATGGGTGTACAGATGTCACTGTGGTATGGTTTTCAATTATTCTGAGAAAATATCCAGAGTGGAATAGCAGGATTGAATGTGACTCCCAGTTCCAGTGTTCTGAGGAATATCCACACTGATTTCCAGAGTGTTATCCCTCTACATTCACATTAACAGTGCAGAAGAGTTCCTTTTTCCCACAACTCCAGAAGCTTTTGTTATTGGTTGATTTCTTGATGATAGCCAATCTTTCTGGAGTGAGATGGAATCTCAGTTTTTAATTTGCCTTTTTTGAGTGATCAGTGACATTGAGCATATCATATATATATATATATATATATATATATATATATATATATAATTGGTGAGTTTTGCATCTATGTTCATTCAGAAACTTGTCTTATAGTTCTCTTTGTTGGCTGAGTTTTTCTCTGGTTTCAGTGTCAGCATAATTGCCTCCTGGAATGGGTTGGGGAGAACTGCTTCACTTTCAGTTTAATTAAAGAGTTTAAGGAGTGTTGGCATTAAATTTTCCCTAATTTTTTTGTAGAATTTACATAGTTACCTATCAGGACTTGGGCTTTTCTTTGTTGGTAAGTTTTAATCACCTTTTCAATTTCATTACTGACATTAGGTTATTCAGAGTTTTTTCACTTTAAAGGGCAAAAAAGCACAGAAAAATCAAAAGACAGTCAAGCAATCAAACACACAAATCAACAATGAAATCCAAGCAACAATATTAACAACATCAGCAAAAACAAAAATAATAACAGTGATACAGCATTTCAAAACAAGATTATAGGAATTTAACCAATGTATGCTATATAGTATACTGTTAGCTTCAAAATACTCAATAAGGTTACCAGATACAAGCATGCAGAGTTTTTATATCTTCTTTATCCAATTTTGGTAAATCATATGTTTGTAGAAATCTGTCCAATTCTTTTGTGTTTCTGATGTGATAAGTGTAATATTTTCAAAGTAGGTATTGATTATCTTCTGTATTTTCACAAGATCTGTAATTATTTCATCCATTTCATTCCTTACTGCATGAACTTGAGTTTATCTTTCCTTTTTATGGTATGATTGGTTAGGGTTTATCAATATTATTTATTCTTTCAAATAACCAACTCTTCAATTCATTACTTCTTTTTACTGCTGTCTTAGTCTCAATTGCATTAATTTATGTTCTGGTCTTTAAAATTTTCTCCCCCCATTGGGTTTTGGGGTTGCCTTGCTGTTCTTTTTCTAGTAGTTTTAGGTGTAGCATTAGTTTGATTATTTGTGCTTATTCTGTTTTCCTTATCTGACAATTCACCATTAAAAATTTCTCTATGAGGATTGTTTTCATTGTGTGCCACATGTTCTGGTAAATTGTATTTGCATTTTGGTTTAATTGTAGATGTTGTTTAATTTGTTCTTCAATTTTCTCTGTGACCCATTGGTGGTGGTACAAAAGGATGTTGTTTAATTTCTGTGTATTTATGTAGTTTTTGTGGTTTTGCCATAATTTTCAATTTCATTGGACTATTGTAGATAACACACATGGTATAATTTCAGTTCCTTTGAATCTACTTTAACATATCCAATTTCCTAGTGTACAGTATATTTTAGGGAACATGCCTTGTGCAGCTGAGAAAATGTGTATAATGATATTTTTGGGTAGGACACTGTGTACACTTCTACTAAATCCATTTGTTCACACGTTTGATTCTGTTCTGTTATTTCTTTGTTTATTCTTGGTCTACTTGATCTATCTTTTGTGACAATGGAGTGTTAAGTTCCTCCATTATAATTCTTATTGCTTATTTGATTTTTCATGTCTATTAGTATTTATCTTACATTGTTAGGTGCAGTAATTACAGAGGTACCTAACTATATATATATATAGTTGTTGTTGTATTTTCTTCTTGATATTTTCCATAAAATGTATGTAGTCACCATTTTTGTCTCTTTTGATCATTCTTGGTTTGAAATTCACAGTGTCAGCAAGCAGAATAGCTAACCCTGTTTTTTTCTGGGTTGCTGTTGCAGTGTTTTTTTCACCCTTTGACTTTCAGTCTAATAATTTCGCTTTGAGTTGAATGCATTTCTCATGTACAGCATATTGTTCAATTTTGTTTCTTGATTTAATAAATTCTGAGGAGGTGCTAACAACAGTAAACATTTGCATATAGCTGGTTGTGGATAAAACATCGAATATCAATAATATTTTCTGTGTCAGTTGATAGAGTGGCTGTGTAAACATATTGTAAAAGAGCTATAATACCTGTTCCTGTAACATGATGCAGATCCAACACACTCTTTTTCTCACCCTCTGCTTGGCTCACAAGTTTGGTGTGAAAGAAATAACTACAAGCTTCTATTACAATCTCATGTGCCTGGAAGATTTTATGCTAGACACACACAGTGGCATCAGAGAAATGTCTATCATTTTGCAGTATATTTTCCCAAATATTTCCTGACTGTGGGAAGAGGAGTTATAAGTCCACATTTTCACACTCATGTTGTCCTTTCTCTTCTACAGATGCTCTTGAAGGATGTAAATGAATCAGAAATACCTGTAGCCAGTGAGTGGTGGTTAGTGAGTGGCAGATTCTGGGACCCAGCACAGAAGACTTGCTGCTTCTATTCTTCCTCCTTTCCATCATGCTGAAGTGGCAGTAGCAGCTTGAGGAGATGGGGTAGAGCACACAGCTGCTCCTCTGCTCCCCAGGGAGTGTAGGGACCCTGTTTTTGGCAATCACATGTGGTCCTGGGGAAACCTGCAGCTGGAGTATGGCAGGAGAGTGTGGTGGAAGTGAGGAACATGGCCTATTTGGAGATGTTTTTAAGATTCCAAATAGTCAAATCTCAAGCCAAAACCACTTTAATGAGAATACATATATTTGAAATTCTAGTACTAATTTGTAGACCTGTGTAGAAAACCACTGCCATAAAATATTTCCTGGCATTCATAAAATGCTCTGCTATTATTATTTAATAGTACAGTAAATAGCAACCTCTATTTATTAACATAAAAATTTTTAAATGTGAACTTCAAAGCTAATACTTTGTAAAGATCTGCAAGATTACTTACAAGTTGGCATTCTTTGTATCTCCACATGATTTTATTCTCCTGCACACTTGCTCCATAGGCATTTAGTATCATAGATAGGTCAAGTAGATATTCCTGTCAGAATCTCCAGAAACTTACCTAAAAGTACCTAAAGAACATGCAAGAAATGTAACACAGAATACCTGATATACCTGAAGTGACAGGTTACCTCAGAACTGTTTGAAATCTGCTTAACAAGATTACATCTAATTCAAATGTTTTAACTGTTGCAAAACATTGCCATTGAGGATAACCTAATTTAAATTCTGTTTATTATAAAAACCCTTTATTTTTTACATCTCTTCCTGTCACTTAATAAAAATCTATATAAAATATATCCATAGGACATGCTTTATTTCCAAAACTTAATGCATACAAAATTTTATATGATCTACTAACATTTGTCTTGGAAAAATGTGAGGTGTTATTACTTATATCCTCTTACTCTGAAGCTATAGATATACCAATGGAATATCTCTAGAGTCTGATAATGAACTATTTATGAAACTAAACCAAAACATTTTATCATTGTATGTGGAATTATAGTTTCATTTTTCTAAGTACAAGAAGACTGCTCTAGGATGGGAGTCAGGAAATGAACACTGTAATTCCATATTACTGATTGTTTCAGGATGCAGAATATAGGTGACTCTCTTCTCTCTTTTCTTATGTTATTTGAGGAAAACAAACCTTGTGACAATAAAAGCAGGTTCCAAACTCCAGAGCTCAGTCATTCTGAACATTTGTTTTTAAAATGGAGAATCACTCCACCATGAAAACACAAAATGAGCAGAGAAATACTTTAAACTTTATTCAAGTAGCATTGGACCATGGAATGATGTGATACTCTATGATTTGTCTCAGCCTTAGGCACCGCTTGACCTTTGCACTTTTCTTTGTGCCTCCTTTTCTTCTTTTTAGTCATGAACATATTTTCAACACTTTGAATGATTTGTACAGTTTTAATTAATGAATGATAACATCCACATGTCCACATCATACTCTTGAGATGTTTTATCTTGTCTCTACATCTGTGTGGCATTCATGAAAAAAAAATTAATGCGGGGCCAGAGATTTAGCTCAGTGGCAAAACCACCTGCCTGACAAGTGCAAGGTCATGAGTTCGATCCCAAGTACCAAAAAAAAAGAAGAAAAGGAATGTGTAGGCAGAACATACTGAATGTGTCCAAGTCCTTCTGATCAAAAATAATTATTGTGAACAAGAAAGTGTCCATTGAATCGTTGAAAGACTTTTTTATGGATTCCTCTTCAGTCTCTAACAAAGAATAGGCTGTGGAGAATCAGATGAAAGGAATGAGGTATTTATAATTTATCTCCAAACTTATGCATACAATTACACATAAAATATATCCTGAAAAAAAAAGAGAAAATTAGTAACCTGAATTCGTAGGACTTATAACACGGCAAAGTCAAGCCAGTACATATCAGTGCTATCCATAAATAAAAATGGCCTCAATTCACCTATAAAAAGAAACACATTGGCAGAATGGATCAAGAAACAGGACACCACAATGTGCTGTATATAAGAAACACATCTGACTCAAAAGAAAACTCATAGATTAAAAGTCAAAGGATGGAAAACAGTATTCCATGCAACAGGAACCCAGAAAAAAGCAGGGGTAGCTATTCTATTTGCAGACAACCTGAACTTCAAACCTAAAATGATTGAAAGAGATAGACAAGGTCACTACATACTTGTGATAAAATTCAAGAAGAAGAACTAATAATTATAAATATATATGCATCAAATACAGGAGCATTCAACTACATAAGACCTTAACAGCCCATTATCACAAAGAGATAGATCAATTAGACAAAAAGTCAACAAAGAAATAACAGAACTGAATCATACCTGTGAGCAATTGGACTTAGTAGATGTTTACAGAGTGTTCCACCCAACCACATCAGAACACACATTCTTCTCAGCTGCACATGACACATTCTCCAAAATAGACCATATATTACCCCATAAAACATTCTTAAGTGAATGCAAAGGTATTGAAATTGTACCATGCATAATATCTGACTATACTGCACTGATATTGGAAATTAATGACAAAAGAAATTGTAAAACATACATAAATACATGGAAATTAAATAAAAGACTTTTGAACAACCAGTGGGCTACAGATGAAATTAAAGAAGAAATAAAACAATACCTACAATTCAATGAAAATATACAAACAACATACTGTAATCTGTGGGATGCAAAGAAAGTAGTCTTAAGAGGGAAATATATAGCCATAAACTGTCATATCAAGAAAACAGAACAAGCACAAATACACAACCTAATGCTCCATCTCAAGCTTCTAGAAAAAGAAGAGAAAGCTAAATCCAAAGTTCATAGAAGAGAGGAAATTGTAAAGACTAGAGCAGAAACCAATGCAATTGATACTTAAAAAACAATACAAAGAATTAATGAATCAAAAAGCTGGTTTTTTGAGAGAATCCACAAATAGGACAAACCTCTAGCTGACCTTGTCAAGAGAAAGAAAGAAAAAAGCCAAATTCATGCAATAAGAACTGAAAAGGGAGAAATTACTACAGATCTTATGGAAATTCAAAAGATCATGAATAGCTACTTTGAAAATCTCTACTCACATAGAGTGGAAAACACAGAGGAAATGGACAGATTTCTAGAAACATATGAACTACCAAAGCTCAACAAAGAAGATATAGCAATTTTGAACAACCCAATATCAGCTATTGAAATTGAAAATGTAATTCAAAACTTAACAACAAAGAAAAGCCCAGGTCCTGATGGATTCACAGCTGAATTCTACAAGAAATATAGTGAAGATTTGATGCCAGTACTCCTTAAAGTTTTCGATGAAATTGAGAAAAAAGCAATCCTTCCTAAATCATTCCTGGAGGCAAGTATTACTCTGATACCAAAACCAGAGAAAGATCCAAACAAAAAAGAGAACTATAGGCCAATCTCGCTAATGAACATTGATGCAAAGATTCTCAACAAAATACTCGCAAATAGAATGCAGGAAATCATCAAGAAGATTATACATCATGACCAAGTGGGGTTCATTTCCAGGAATGCAGCGATGGTTTAACATACACAAATCAATAAATGTAATACACCACATCAACAAAGCCAAAAACAAAAACCAAATAGTCATCTGAATAGATGCAGAAAAAGCTTTGAACAAAGTCCAACACATGTTCATGATAAAAACCCTTCAGATACCCGGAATGCATGGCTTCTACCTCAACCTTATAAAGGCCATCTATGACAAACCAACAGCCAACATTATACTAAATGACAAAAACTGAAAGCTTTCACTTTAAAATCAGTAACAAGACAAGGGTGTCCACTCTCACCAATCCTTTTCAACATAGTTCTGGAAACACTAGCCAGGGCAATCAGACAAGAGAGAGAGAAATAAAAGGAATAAAGATAGCAAAGGAAGAAGTTAAATTATCACTACTTGCAGAAGACATGATACTCTATATAGAAGACACAAAAAACTCCATGAAAAGACTGCTAGAGGTAATAAACAAGTTCAGTAGTGTAGCTGAATACAAAGTCAATGCTCAAAAATCAATAGCATTCCTGTACACAAACAAAAACTCACTGAGAGAGAAATTATGGAAATATTGCCCTTTACAATAACATCTAAAAAAATGAAATACATAGGAATCAACCTAACTAAAAATGTAAAAGACCTATATGCTGAAAATTATACTATGCTGAAAAAGGAGATTGAAGATGATATTAGAAAATGGAAGGATATTCCTTGCTCTTGGTTTGGAAGAACCAACATTGTGAAAACGGCTATACTCCCAAAACTGTTATACAGATTTAATGCAATCCCAATCAAAATACCATTGACATACCTCACAGATCTAGAGAAAACACTCCTAAAATTCATTTGGAAACAGAAGAATCCTAGACTAGCAAAGGCAATTCTAGGCAACAAAAGCAAGGCAGGAGGCATCTCAATTCCTGACTTAAAACAGTACTATAAAGCCACAGTGATAAAATCAGCTTGATACTGGCAAAGAAATAGACCTGAGGATCAATGGAACAGATCAGAAGATGCAAGCACAACTACAAAGACACTCAGCCACCTGATATTTGACAAAGGGGCTAAATTTGTCCACTGGAAGAAGGATAGTCTCTTTAATAAATGCTGTTGGAAAAATTGGCTCTCTACATGCCGAAGACTGAAACTAGATCCATGCCTATCACCATGCACAAAACTAAAGGCTAAATGGATCAAAGACTTCAATATTAAAAGAGAAACACTAAATCTACTGGAAGACAAGGTAGGAAGAAGTCTTGGGGACATAGGGGCAGGCATGAACCAAATGCAAACTGCATGGGAAACACTTCAAAGAATCAGCAAATGGGATCTCACATTATTGAAAAGTTTTTGCACTTCAAAGGAAATCACCAACAGAGTGAAAAGAAAACCAACAGAGTGGGAAAAAATTTTGACCAGCAACCCCTCAGACAAAGGACTTGTGTCCAGAATATATAAAGAATTGGAAAACATCAAGCCCCGCAAATTCAAAGAGCCTCTCCAAAAATGGGCATCTGAGATGAACACACAGTTCTCAGAGAAAGATATACAAATGGCAAATAAATACATGAAGAAATGTTCACCATCACTGGTCATTCGAGAAATGCAAATTAAAACACCATTGAGAATCCACCTTACTCCAGAAAGAATAGCTGCCATCAAGAAATCAACTGATAACAAATGTTGGCAAGGCTGCGGGGAAAAAGGAACACTGCTCCACTGTTGGTGGGAATGTAGACTGGTGCAACCATTATGGAAATCCATATGGAGAATTCTCAGAAGACTAGGATTGGAAGTTCCATTCAATCCAGCTATCCCCCTCCTGGGTATTTTCCCCAAAGAACTGAAAAGTTCATATCACACTGATATATGTGCACCCATGTTCATAGCTGCACAATTTGTGATAGCTAAATCCTGGAAACAACCAAGATGCCCATCAACTTCAGAGTGGATGAAAAAGATGTGGCATTTTTATACAATGCAATATTACTCAACTATAAAAAAATATGATCTTGAGGCCTTCATAGGCAAATGGAGACAACTTGACACTATCCTCATTAGTGAAATAAATAACAATCATATTTATAAATATCATATTGTGTCTCTAGTGTTAAAAGCAAATAAGAACTACAAGTGTAATAAAACCAAAATGTGTAATTGCTATTGTACTAAAGAGAGGAAAAGAAAGTGCTCTAAGGGATATAACTGCATGTATGTTTGAGTGTGTAAAATAGATGACCATATTGCTGAACCTTTGCTGGATCTTTGAGCAAAACTCTTTGTAGTCTGACTGTTTGAATATTTACTATGTACCCTTTAACTTTGTAACTTGAACAACTACATCCAGGATGACAGTACATAATTTATAAATTACTGATTTCTTACTGAGGCTTTTTTTCATTCTCCTTTTTCTTCCTTTCTTTTAGAATTCTGTATTGTTGCTACCCTACTCTCTGTTTTGTTTTTTTTCTTCTCTTTAAATAAAATTTTTTATATATAAAATTGCTATTATAAAAAAAGAGTAACTAGGAAGCACTATAAAAGATATAGCTGCATGTATGTTTAGATGTGTGGGATTGATGACCATATATCTAGGTTCTTGTGGTATCATTGAACAAATCTGTTTGCACTCTCACTGCTTTAGTGTCCACTTTGTGTGCTTTAATTCTGCAACTTGAATAACTATTTCTAAAAGAACAATATGTAATGTATCAACTAGTGATTTCTTACTATTTATCTTCTTTTCTTGAAATTCTGTAATATGTCTACCTTTTTCCTGCTTTATTTTTCTCTTTAAATGAAAAAAAGGAGAAAAAAATGGAGAAATTAGCTGGAGTCACTGAATTGAAAGGACAAATTTGTTTAATTTTGAACACACTGGGTTTGTGATATTGATTCAAAATCTGAATGGAGAGATCATAAAGGAAGTTGGAAATGTGGAACAAAACAGGGGTAGATTCTACAGTAAAAGATTTCTGTAAATCCCTATATTTCCCCTACTCTACCACTCACCCCTTTCCCTTGGAGCCATTTGTGGAATAAATATCTATTAGTTCTCTGTGGAAAAAAAAGAGCCCTTTTTTACTGAAGTCAGTGACCATGGATTTTGACTAATTAGTTTTTGTTTCCAAGTCCCTACTTATGTGTTGTGTGCCAGTGCAGGATGGCACAACAGACAAAGGGTGGGTGCACTTCAAAGAAAAACAATCAAGATGCCTGCCTGGCCTCACCCTCACAGGGATTTAGGCATGACCTTAGAAATGAGGATGTGAGGTCTCCATTATGCTATCAGTTGATAACCATGCAACAGCAGGCGAGGGCTAAATCAACCACCATGACAAATGTATCTCAATCTTGGTGCAGCCTATGGCTTACACAGTCCATTCCACTCACTCATTCATTCAGCAGTTATGCAGAGGTTAAACATTCAAATTCCCTTCCCTTGAAGCTGGTCCTGACTAATGAGAGTTTGTCAGAATTCCCTTCCAGGACCAGAGATTTGGCTCAGCAGTTTAAGCACCTGTCTGACAAGCAGGAGGTCATGAGTTCGATCCCTGGTACAAAAGAAAAAAAAAAAAACAGATTCCCCTTCTTCTCGACTGGAGCAGGACAGACAGACTAACCTAAATGCCCCTGTGGGACATTACCCAAATCTGGCATGCAGAGAGGCAGACAGATAGATAGACACTCAGACTGACTATGTCCTCCACCATTTTCAGTCACATGAGACTTGCTCAATGGAGAGCTATGAATCATCTCCCACACCTCTGAGGAGACTCAATAAATCTTGATTGCATTCCTCATGTCAGGACCTGGAGAGATCCTTTCTTCATCTATGAGGGTCATGGCCAGTGACCAAAATGGTCAACACAATTGATCTTACCCGCCAATGCAACAGATGCAATGGAAAGCAGAAACACTCAAATGACACTCAGGATTTGGAGGCAGATATATTGTATGTTGATGGACACTGATTTGGATCATCACAAAAATGTCAGCCCCCCCCCAAGACTCAGGACAGAAGATTTTATGGGATTGCAAAAGGAAAGTATAGAAATGGGGTACTTGGCCATCATTGATTATTTCTCACAATATGCATCATAGTGACCAGACATGCATCACAGTGAACAGCTGTTTCTAGAAGACAGAAGCAATGGGAATTGCAATAGAATCTTTTACCTGGGCAATTAAGAAACTGAACTGTATTGTCTAGAAGGGGTTATTTTCCATTACAGTACTGACTAAGCAGTTAATAGACAGACACAACTTACTATCATGAACTTGATGTCTATGGGAAGCAGGACTAGTGTAGGAATAAACTGACTGAAGTGTTTGGTCCTCTATGAAAATCAAAAATATACTTCAAAATGCTCATAGCTAAAACTGCAAAAAATCCAAACAACCCATGCTCTCTATTCACTTTCATGTAGGTGTTCATGATAGAAAACAATGGTATCAATAGTCCTTTCCCCATTCATCCTCCAACTCAACATTTACTGAGTAAGGCTGTGTCTCTACTGGTTATGTCCAAAACTGTGAATCCTACAGCACTGAATATAAGAGAGAGCTGTATATCAACTCAAGGAATTAGTCATGTCAGATATGGGGCTTTCCATTTCAGAATACTATAGAGAGGTAGACATAGCAATGGTGCAAACTGGAAGAGAAGAATCAAAAGAAAGGCTGTAGGAATGGTTGAATATGAAGTGTTTTATGACATTGGTGCACACAGATGATAACTACCTTAATTGAACCATATTATTGCAATATCTAAGAGATTCTGAAAATTAATGGAAGTCGAAAAATAGAAAAATGAGAACCCTTCATATCTCACCTATAAATAACAAAAAAACATGGCATCTAGTTTCCCATTTGTACTTCCAAATATTCACAAAAGTATTGAGTTATTCCTTTACTCAGAAAGATTGTCAAACATACTATTCATTTTGGTAATTTCTTCCATTAAAAAATGCCTCAGATTGGAACTGAGGGAGCATTCTTGTTGTTCAGAACTTCTCAGGCCAAGGCAGTAGAATCATCATGAGTTCAAAGTAAGAGTGGGTTGCATAGTTAGTTCAAGGCCAGGGGGACTTATATAGTAAGAACCTATCTCAAGAAAAATGTTTTCAAATTTTTATTTCTATTGTTATTTGAGATAAGATATAAATCATTAAATGTATCATTTTAACCAATGTCAAGTGCAATTTGGCAATATTGCCAGTATCTTTCTGCACAAATATTATTCCTACCCATTCTTGAAAAATTTTTATCTTCCCACTTAAAATTCCACCATCACCCAGTCAGGCATGATGCTAATATGGAACACCAAATGTCTAATGTAATGTGACTTTCTAGACAGCACTTGCAGGTGAGTATCTCTACATTTTCAAACCTACATTCTGAATGGATGCCACATGTATTGAGATTAAACTCTCCAACTATGGAGCCTCTTTAAAGTGCTGCTAATGTCCCTGTTCCTCAGGCTGTAAATGAAGGGATTCAGCATAGGGGTAACCAGGGTGTACATCAGTGTAACCACCATGCCCTTTTTGGGACAATATGACACAGCTGAACCAATATAAGTTCCAACACCTGTTCCATAAAATAAGCAAACAACTAACAAGTGAGAACTACATGTGGAAAAGGCTTTGTATCTTTGACCAGATGATGAGATTTTGAGAATGGATGAAACAATTTTATAGTAAGAGAAAATGATCCCAAACATTGGAAAAAAGCCAAACATGAAAAAAACAAAATATGTGACTATTGTTTTCAATAATTTGTCAGAACATGAAAGGTTAAAAACTTGAGAAGGATGACAAAAGAAATTAGCAATTTCTACATCCTTGAAGCAGCTAATTTTCAAGGCAATTAAATTGTGCAGCAGGGAGTCCAAAAGGCTAACAAGGACAGAAAATAAAACTAATAAGACACAGAGCCGTGGATTCATAATGACAGAATAGTGCAGAGGGTAGCAGATGGCCACAAATCGGTCATAGGCCATCACAGTCAGAAGCATGTAATCCATACAGATAAATATAATAAAAAGAGACATCTGTGTCAGGCAACTGGCATAGGAGATAACTCTGCTGTGAGATAGGATGTCCACAATCATCTTTGGAACTGTGATGGAGGTAAAACAGATGTCAGCCAAGGACCAGTTGGAGAGAAAGAAGTACATGGGAGTGTGGAGGTGGGAGTCAGAGCTGACAACCAGGATGATGAGCAGGTTCCCAAGAATTGTGACCATGTACAGGGACAGGAAGACTCCAAAAAGAATGAGCTGCTGTTCTGGATCCTCTGAGAATCCAATGAGATGAAATTCTTAGACATAGGTTAGATTATGTGTTTCCATAGTGCTTTAAAACCTTTTCAAAAAAATCATTGGAAAAATAAAAACAATAAATATCACATGAGACTTTGTATGTGATATAAATTCATATTTTCATGAGAAAATATTCCCATGTAATGCTAAAAACATTTAGCCCCATTGCTCCACTGTAAAAAAAAAAACCTGATTCTTCAGATCTCTTTCATTATTAGATTATTCATTGTCCATTTTGTTCTATATACTTCTACTTTTGCATTGTAATTTACAAAATTAGAACATGAATGTTTATAACTCTATGATACCAGTAAAATATTCCCACCTCTTAAAAAAGAATAAGAAATCTCATTAGAAGAAAACTAAGAAGTATTCAAATACTCCTTAGTCTTAAAAATGGTACAAATTCCTTTATTAATGTGTCTGTAATTACCAAAATAGCTAGGCTCACATTGTCTAAACCTTAAATTTAAATTAAGTTTTGATAATCAAAATCCACAGTTTAGAACCACTTATAACCCAGGAAGTTTTTATCATTTCTTAGTTTTCTGATGTCCACATTTCAAGGATATCAGAGCTCACACAGTCTTTGTTGTTTATAAATTATTTAATAGATAGCTTCTACACTTGTCAAATTTGTATGAAGCAAGCTCAAATCCATGTGTATAATTTTATGACATAACAGCTTTGCATGTTGCATTACAGTATACTGTATCTGTTAATGATTAAAAATAACAAGTGATAAGAAGCACATTAAAGATTTTAAATTTTATACAGATTTATTTTAACTGCTCCCTACAATATCACTAGGTATCTGCTATGTAAGAAAATGCTTTTCTTTTCCTTGACCCTGTATTCTATATTAGCGTGTTAAAATATTTAACTATTTTTCTAGTTAGGCAAGAAAATTTCCAAAGCTCTGAATAACTTCAAGCCTTTCTAGTCCTATTTGACAGAGTTTTTATATCTATTCTTCTTGATAAATGATTTCTATTTCTCTTAGTTTAATACTTGAAAGATAGTTGAACACATTCTTTTATCAGTTAACACTATAATTTAATTGTGAACAAAGCAAAATAGAAGTATACAAAATAATGATAACAGATCTAACAACTCATCTGCAAAGTAAAATACATATGAAAGCATAAACATACCTGTAAGTAATGTAATTCCCCTTCATCTGTAAAATGGGCGTAACAGTCACCCAAGTGATATGATTGGTGAAAGAAAGTGATGGAAAATATTTAATTTGCATCTGGAGATATATTTAAATATCCAAACATTCTTGATTCAGACCAATTCATTAAGTCTAGAGATTTTGTTTGCTGTTTCATGTCACCTAAAAGAAGATCACTCTTTTAGAATATTTCCTGACATTCAGTAAATTCTCTGTTCAGATTACCTCTCTATATGTTTATATAAAAAGATGCATTAATTTTTCCTTCACAATCATTATCTATGGAATTGAACTGTTAGTATATTTCTATGATGCCATTGCTGTACTCACCTGTTCTCAAAGGGATCCTTTTTTATGAGTAGAAATTCCTGTCTGTGTTTTCAAGTCAATATTTATTTATGAATCCACATACAGCTTGTTTTAGAAACTTATCTAAAAAGTTCCTAAAGCTCATGCAAGCTGTACATAACACAAATCCTGTTACTTCTGGAATAAAAGAGCTTACATACAAAACAGATTTTAAATTTACTTTAACTAATGAAGACCATTATCTGGAGATACTTCATATAAATTATGAGTTTATTATTATAACTGTTCAAAATTCTTCTGCTCTTCTTGTCAAATAAATTAAAATGTATATAATATAATAAAATGAAGCTCTATGATTTTCAACAAATGATATATGAAAAATTTGCAAAATCTTTTCTAGAAAAAAAATCAGTCACTATCACATACTAGCTCTTGTTCTTTAAACAAAACTTTAAAATTTCTCTGCAGTCTATATAATAATGAACTCTATAGGATAATCCACAAAGAAATTTCATCCTCAGAGAGAAATAACATCTGTTTTCCTATAGGAGGTAAGACTGTGTCCTGGAATGGGACTTGGGCATTGAACAGTTTAGTCCAGTGTCACTGACCTGCTGCACATGCATAGTATATATGAATCTGTCCTCCAATCTGTTCTCACATTGTTTATGAAAAATAAAGAAACATTCATCTTCATGTGTGTGTGGCAACTAAAGGAAATTTGAATTGTAAGTATATACTCATTGTCAGCTTTTGTTGTTAAATAAAGAATTACTTTATTATTCCAGTAGGAAGTCTATCAATGAATGCAGTAATTCTATTCAAATGGTACCAAAGCCCACACTGATCCTGAAGTTCTACAATGGATGAGACATTCACTTACTTCCTTCTCTCTGTGCCATTTTTTAAACCCATGACTATCTCTGATGTGTTTTTGCATAATGGATATAGATAAAACAAAATGATTACAGGGACCAAATATACATGACAGAGACAAAGACAGCTATTTTTCTCATGTGATTATCTATGAAACATTTATGAAAAGAAAAAACATAAAGATAGGAACAGCCCACGTATTTTTATGTTATATTGAATAAAGACAAGCATTCTGACCTGAGGAAATGCTCATTCAGTGTTTAATACATGTGTTTATTTTTCACACCTCCATTTGGAAGACTAGTTTTAGGCTCTGGAGAATCAGATGTAAAGGGCTATACATGATTCCCCTCCAAATATGTGCATATAAATATACAAAGACAAAAATTAAATGTCCTGTTACATAAACAGAAAAAGAGTAACATTTCATAAAACATAACTGGTATAAATAGTATCCTTATAATTAATATGAAATTAAATTTTATTTAATTTAAACATTAAATTTTATTTTGTGTAATTTTATGCACATTGACCCTATATTGGAACACCATATATCTGCATAATACTTTGTACAGTTGTTGTAACTAGAAATCAACGCTAATGACAATGCTGCCTCAGAGATTTTTAAAACTTGCACTGCTCCATGGAAGAAGAAATAGAGAATTAGAAACTATGTTGACAGATGCTGTTCTCTGCACTAAGTTACACACAAAGAAAAATAGCTGTCTTTGCCTCTGTCGTGTACATTTAGTCCTTGTAATCATTTTATTGTATCTATATCCATTAGGTAAAAACACATCAGAGGGGACACCTGAATTAAATTTTTAACTCATATTCTAAATGTAAATAAAAGAACTTTTTCAGGGTGTTTGAAAGGATGAAACTGCAAGAGTATCTTGCAATGGTGACAGGAAAGTAATCTGAGTTACCAAGTGTATACTCTTTCTATGATCTTTGCCTGTGGTCTATATCTGTCCTTCCTATGGTGGATGTAGAAGGTTCTACCCACTGCTCTGTTCTCGGATGTCTCAGGACTACCCTAAAATGAAATGTCAAAAGTGAAGGTTTCTACCTGGAATGACTGAGAAGGTACATGACCGCTATCGTTGTTAAGGTGATAACCTACCAAGATTAATTCTCATGTGATGCTGTGTCTATATTCACATAGCTCAATTCAAATTTGACTTAATATTTTTCCAAATAACTTACTTGAGATTTCATTGAAATGAAAGTCTTCTCCATTTTCTTTAAGCAATACAATTTGAACACTTACATTTACATGAAGACAAAGTACATGAAATGAAACTAGCTGAATATAACACACTGCTTAGTCCCTAGAATATAGGAAGCTCTCAAACAAGTTCATAATTGTTCCTATCCTACTCTTCAACATCATTATCATTATCTTCTTCATTCTTTTGGAGGGCTTAAGAAAAATTGCAGAAAGACACATTTTCCTGCTATGAGTGAGATTCTGATATAAAGTATAAATGGAGTGTTTAGAAACCAAATTTGAAATAACAATAATTCTGTTTTCCTCACCAAAAATGAGAATATACAATTTCCATTCCTCATAACTGATAGTTTTCTTATTTTTACCTTCCCACTTTGCTACCCTGTCATACTGTCCTGTGATAATGAAGCAATACTTCACAGATCCTTCCCACAGCTGTGAGTTACCTCTGCACTTACTGAGTGATGCTGTTTCTCTGATGATTACAGTAAAGAACAGAAGATTCAAATTTCCTTCTCTGTGTGCTGCCCAGTGAAGGCACAGGCTCTGTCCTCATAATTGAAATTAATACAAAGTCAGATAGGAACTTCTTGATACAGATAACTAGCGAGGCTGAGACACAGGCATGTGATTCAATGAACTGGAGTCATCAGACTGATGATTTGGAGGCAAAAGCTAAATACTGACTACTATATAACTTTGTAGGTTCAATGCACAGACTTCAGAATTAGCCACGATGGTCCATGCCATCTCAATCTCTAAGGACTTCCTAACCTAATATAAGAGAGATGACAGGAAAATAATTGTCCAGAGAGATTTTGGGTTTTGACTCTACTTAGATAAACCTTCTGTCATTTACATATAACTTCTAAGTGTCCATCTATATTTTTCTTTTTGTAATCATGTACACATAGCAAAAACCTGATTTAACCATATTAAGTATGCACTTAATGACTTTATTTGCATTTGCATTGCTTTGCAATACTATGTATTGTACAAATTCAGAATTTTTCACTTTTAAAACTGAAAATTTATACTTTATTTAGAAAACTCTTTATTTTGTCTTTTCATGTGCCTTTTTTCTCCTATCTTTGAAATTGCTGTTTGAAAGAGTTGCAGGAGGTGTTGTGTTGTAGTAAGAGCACAAGAATCTGAGTTATTCCTCTTATCAAGCTATGCTATTTTCTGATTTCAAGGATTGTTTCATAAGGTTAATAGTTATCTAATTTTGTAATAAAGCTGTGCCAATCATCCTGTGCTCTCTGTACTGTTTAATTTCTACTCCATCCTCATTTTCTTTTTACTTATTCCCTCTTCTATATACTTTTAAATACCCTAGTCTCTTTTCTTCTTTTAAATTACATCAATGCTATTGATATTATGTATTTTTATTTTTTCTTTCCCCTCAGTTCCTCATCTTGTAGTGATTTTAGTAAGATCTGAGGTCTAGTAGTGTGTTAGTAGAATGTAGAACTAAATAATACTTTTAGCTCTAAATTTCTTACCTAGAATTGTTAACATCTACCATGGCCAGAGTCGTTCATAGGGTTATGTTTATTTTGTGACTTCACCTTAATCAGACACAACCTCCTTGCATCCTTTACTACACACTATTTAAACTCATTCCTATTTTTTCCTTTCCCCAGGACACAGTTGTAAATCCCCTCTATGTTTCCCCTGCCTTGTGTGACATAGATACCATCAGTACAATGTATTTTAAGAATACTTTTACTTTTATTTACATTAAAAATTTTTCTATTTTTAAGGAGGAAATAGGAAGCACTAACTTCTGGGTTGTGGTTTGTTTGGAGAGGCAGGTTCTAAATATTGAATGGGATAGTGTGAGGTTAGAGCCAAAGGGAGGATGGAGGACGCTGGATGGAATATTGCTGAGGGACCACAGTGGGTGGCCACACCCACCTGACAGGATTCTAATTAAAGACAGGCCAGTGTGATCAGACATCATGTGATAGTGGGGTATGAGAAACTGGTGAGATATAAAATTTTTTAAGATTTTAAGAATAATTCAGGGGTGATGGATGTAGGTCCTTTTTCTCTTCCTAGGAGAAGATGGGAGGCTATCTACTCTTCTTTTTACCTCTGCTGTCCCCACCCACATGCCCAGAGAATCTGGCTGCTTTTGCAGATCTCCCTGTTTTAGACAGGCACTGTAATCCCTATCCATGGTGAAAACACACTTTCACTTCCAAAAGCTGTTCTTGGCCAGGAAGGCTCATGTATCTAATAGGAACAAGGTTTTATGAACCTGTTGGAGAGTTTTCATTACTTTTAGAATCAGAAATAAAAAGAACTTTTGAGAATAAAAATATTTACATATAATAAAGATAAATATATTTCAATCAACCCTATATTGCAAAAATTCTAATACTTTCAAAGATGAAATTGTTTTGTTTGGGGCTGATACCAGGTTTTTCTTTTGTTTCATATATGAATAATATTTTTCTTTATGGAATATTAATGCCTGTCTTCCCCTCAATTCTTTTGTTCTGCTATATTGCTGAATACTTATTCCAAGGTTAAGAGTCTCCATAACAGTTCTAAGTAACCCCAATACCAACACTGAAACACTGAATTGGCCACTTTCTCACTGAAAATACTCTGAGACACAGTGTCTTGAAGAAGTTTTATTTGAAAATATTCAAAAAATTCACATTTTTATCATTAGCAAGTTTACAGTGTTCTGTGCATAATACTTTCTGGAGAAGGATGGATGGAGTAAGTATCTGTCATAAATCCCTCAGAAGGAGGATGACCTTCTATTCCAGACTTTCACCCATCTTTACTGTGACACTTGCATATTCCTTAAGAAAAATCCAAGTTTTGACTCAAAAGAGTTTCAGTTTTATATTAACTTTAATGTGTAGTTATCAAATACTTATTATATATGACATTGTCAAGTGGTTATGTCAAGCAGATTGACGTAATCAACATCCGTGGTTCCTCTTCATGTGGATGCATACAGACAGCTATTTTGTTTAAGTTTCACTGGATTAGCAGCATTAAAGAACTCTTTCTCCTAAACTAATGGTTTCAGTAGGAAATATATGCTTGCTAGCATTAAACACTTATGTACATAAATAAATATATTGTTTTGTTTCTTGCAACAAGTGAGGGTATTTTTTTAAAAAAATCAAATGTTCTAATGACCTACATAGAATAATTCTACACTCAAGTTTTATTTTGAATATTAATAGCAAACTCGTATGGACTTTTGCCTTAATGATTTTTATTCAGGGTGTATAAATAGATTCCTTATACAGCAAATATTCTTTTTCCCAGTACTGTAGTTTGAACCATTAGGTCATCAGGCCAAGCTCTATTTCTCTATGATTTTCACTGTTTTGAGGCCAAGACTTGATATATCATGAAGCTTCTTAGCCTGTGCCACTTCTTGAGTCCCCAGTCTCTCAGAAATCTAGGATTACAGGTGTTAAACTAATTTCTCAAAAAGTTCAGGCTCAGTATATAGTAGAATATGTTTTTGTACCAGAAGTCAAATTGAAGACTTTACATGTGCCATGCAGGCACTTGTGCTGCTGAGCTACATTCCTGTACCAATTAAAGATTTTTTTGATGGTTTATAGGGATTGAACCCTGGGCCTTACACATGCTAGGCAGGTATCTTAGTAACTGACCTACATCACCAGCCTTTTGAACTATTTTGAAACTTCACAGAAAAGGATCTACAGTTTCATGTTTACTTTTATTTTGGGAGCTTCAGGTTATTATATTTTAATTTTAGATATTAAAATACATCTTACATGGGCATGAAACTGATGAACTTCTGCTTCAAAAATTTGTGTATGGTTCATTCTGCTAGTTAATGTCATTATTGTTTTTCCTAAAATTGTTTTATCATTCTTTCTAAATAATTCCTATTTTATTGATCTTAGAGTATAAACAGATCCACTGATTAACTTTCCTTCTGCTGATATTATATACTTAGTTCCTAGTTCCAAATTATTTTATATATTTTAAAATCACATCTTCTGCTCATTTTAATGTGAAAAAGTTACTTTGTGTGCTCATATTCTTCCTTTTTTGTCAAGAAGCACAATGCTTACACATAGCCTTCACAAACATTTTCTTCATCCTGTTTCCTCTCTTTCCAGATTCCTTGAGAGCCTCACTATTTGCTAGAGAGTAGCCTTACTTTCTGAGTGACTTAACAGTAATATAGTACAGTGACTATTGAGTTTTACATTGCCTGACTTGTTCAGTATATCTTGGGATTTAATGAGTGTGATTGTGTGTGTGTGTTTGAGTGCATATTTCACATAAAGTACTTTATATTTTCTTACATATTAGTTCAGCTACTGATTCAGAAAGTCCATAACATCTAGACCATAATTCTGCATATGCATATGTTTATACTGAAAAGTTTGCTTGTTTTTTGCAGATAAGTTCTAATTTATATTAATATGTTGGCTCTATTTTCAAAGTATACAGTTTTACATTTATAATTTATGTCTATGATCCATACATGTAAAATTAATCCAGTTTAACATTGTACATAATCTCTATATAGATATCAAAGGATAAAGACTCTTTATTGTTGTAGCTGTCACAATGTGGATAATGATAAAATCTTTGATTAATAAATTATACCATACCATTATATTATACTTTTTAATTGCTAATATCCTTTCACTTCTATTATGCTTTTTCCCTGGACATTTATTCTTTTTGGTGGGGGGGGAACCAGGGATTGAACTCATGACCTCACGCTTGCCAGGCAGGAGCTTATACCACTGAGCTAAATCCCTGGCCTGGACATTTATTCTTAAAGAAGATTTTAGCATGACAAACTTGGGTTTTCCTTAATATTTTTAAAATTTTAGTGGACAAAACCACTGTTATGAAACCACAATCTGAAGTCTTATTCTGTTAAATCGCACATATTAAGATGAAAATGTTAATATGATTCCCCTTCTTTGCTTTCTCTCCAATTGCAGATTATCTGGAAATAATTTAAATCGTATGATGACAATTTTATATTTTTAGTTCTATTGTTCTCTTGAGCTAAGATCTATTTTTTACCTTTAAAGGACACATAACAAGGTTTTCAGGCTATTGTTCTATTTTTCAACTCAATTATTTTTATGTAACTTTAACAGGGTTTTCATAATAGTTTTAATTTTCAATTTCTGTTTTTTTTTCTTGCCGTAACATTCACTCAACTTTTAAGCTTTATTATGAATGGAAACCTCCTTGGGGGTCTTAGTGAAGCAATGGAATTGCTGACATCCACACTGACTTTTCTCAATTACTAAATGTCTGATGGAAAAAATGTGTGTGGAGAACTTGCCAGGAAATTGTCATTTGCACTTTCTAATAGAAAAACCCCCCTACCAAATTATATTATGTATTCCATTGAAGTATAGGGATTAGAGGCAAATAATGAAAGAATATATCAATTTAAATCCCTAGAAAGTAATTCAGAAGTTATCTGAAGTTTAAGAGCAAAATAAAAATAGTATCAGCAAAGAAATCATATGAATTATATCCAGTTGTAAATACTGTAAATTCTTTAATAAGTTGTTAAATTTGAGACAAAATGACAAATATGCTTAGTTCCTATCTAGAAAAGTCAAAGAGGCTCTTTGCTAAGAGCCCACCTAGCTGATTAAACTTCTTTATTTTAGGATTTCTACAGGCTGTATGAGAAGGACCTTGGGCAGATCCTCAGGCCACACAATGGTGAGTTTAAAACTGATAACTAAACAAGTCTGGAGAAAAGACCTTTCAATTTAATCTTGCTAATTCTGGATTCAGCATGCTAAAACTTTAAAACTGACAGTGACAAACTGTTTCAAAGTTTATAATGGGAATGAAACAAACCAATAAGAGCAAAGCAAATCCTGTCTCTATACTAGACTTGAATTAAAAAATGTAACAGGAACTTAGCAGAAGCCTGTATCAGGCTTAGGCTGTCCAGAACCTCCACCGTGAGCCTGCCCTGCCTCTGGGAACTTAGCAGAATCCTGCATCAGGGGTAGGCTGCCAGGAAGCTCCACTGAGGGCCCACCCTGCCACCTGAAACTCAGAGGAAGCCCACAGCAGGGGTACACTAAACAGAATCTCCCCTGTGGGCCTGCCCTGCCACAGGGAACATCGAAGAGGCCAGCCCAACACTAAAAACTGCCCTGGACTGCAACAAATGGGCCCGCCCTCCCACCTGGAACATCAGAACATCTCAGCAGTATCCAGTTAGTGTAAGAAAATTTGGAACTTTGCTCCTAGGTGGTGAACCTTGGACTGCACCAGATTGACTGTATCAATGTAGTGTGTATACCCCAAAAATAGAGGTGAACAGGGAATAAATAGGGCCAGCAATAAAAACCCCCTCAAACTAAATACAAGGCTTTGGTGTGTCTGAAAAGAGTGTGTGTGATCCCATCCTACACATAGAAAGCACCAAGCAGAGTGAAAATGACAAAACAAAAAAGCAAAATGCAGTCTCAAATATATAGTTCACCAGAAGCAAGTATAGGACACATTGAAATAGAGGACCCCAAAAGGAACACACCAGGAATCTCTGAAAAGATAGCCAGTGAAATAAAAACAACTGCATCAGGCTATAGAGGAAATCAAATTAGAAGTAGTCTCCCATGTAAAGATACAAATAACAACCTTAGTAAAGGAGTTGTTGCATGCAGCTAAAGAAGAACTAGAGAAAAAAGTACATGAGCATGGGAAACTGATTGAAACTTTCAATGAACACTATAGAAAGAAAAAGAATTCATGAAACAAACTCAAAGAGACATCCAAGAAACAAAAAATTCTATTGAAAGCATGTAAAACCACCTAAAGGAAGCTGAGGATATTATTGCAGACCTTGAGGACAGGATCACAGTTAGTGATCAGGAAAGGATAGAACTTTTAAAAATAACAAAGCAGCATGAAATGACAATCCAGAAGCTTCATGATGATGCCAAGAGCAACAATATAAGAATCATGGGCATTAGCAAAGACACAGGAGTGCAGGAAAATGACATAAATGAAGTTTTACAGAAATAATAGTAGAAAATTTCACAAACAAAGAGAAAGAACCTGATATACAGATAAGTGAGGCATATAGAACACCAGTCACAATCAACATAAATCCACACCAAGACACATAATAATTAAGATCTCAGACATACACCATAAAAACTGAATATTAAAAGCTGTCAGAGAAAAGACACAACTCACCTATCAGGGAAAGCCCATTAGAATCATGGCAGACTTTTCAGCACAAACCCTCAAGTCAAGAAGAGCTTGGAGTGAGGTATTTCTAGCTCTGAAAGGAAACAATCTTCAAACCAGATTGATATACCCAGCAAAACTTTAATTCAAATTCAATAGAGAAACAAGATACTTCCATGACAAAGAACAACTGAAGAAATTCATGTCCACCAAACCAACCCAAGAGAGAGTACTGAAAGATATACTAGACAGAGGTAAAAATGACCACAATCCACAAAAAAACAACAGAAAGAAATGGCCAGGTAGGATAAGCAAATAAATAAGAGGAAAAGCAAAAAGAAACAACTGGAACATAACATGGCAAAATTGAGCCAGTACATATTAGTGCTATCCATAAATATAAATGGCCTCAATTCTCCTGTGAAAAGAAATAGATTGACAGAATGGATCAAGAAACAGGACCCCACAATATGCTGTATACAAGAAACACATCTGACCCAAAAGGAAACTCATACATTAAAAGTCAAAGGATGGAAAACAGTATTCCATGCAACAAGAACCCAGAAAAAACCAAGCCTAGCTATTCTATTTGCAGACAACATGAACTTCAAACCTAAAATGATTAAAAGAGATAGAGAAGGTCAGTACATACTTCTTAGTGGTAAAATTCAAGAGGAAGAACTAAGAATTATAAATATATATGTGCCAAATACAGGAGCACCCAACAATATAAGACAGATACTAATGGACATCAAAAACCAAATACACAAGAATACAATTATAACAGGACATCTTAACAGCACATTGTCACAAAGAGATAGATCAACTAGACAAAAAGTCAACAAAGAAATAACAGAACTGAATCACACTGGTGAACAATTGGACTTAGTAGATGTTTACAGAGTGTTCCACCCAACCACATAAGAATATACTTTCTTCTCAGCTGCACATGAGACATTCTCCAAAATATCATACATTATCCCATGAAACATTCTTAAGTAAATGCAAAGGTATTGAAATCATACCATGCATAGTATCTGACCATAGTGCACAGAAACTGGAGATTAATGGCAAAAGAAATTGCAAAACTTACATAAATATATGGAACTTAAATGATAGCCTTTTGAACAACCAGTGGGTTACAGATGAAATTAAAGAAGAAATAAAACAATACCTAAAATTCAATGAAAATATAGAAACAACATACTGTAATCTGTGGGATGCAATGAAAGCAGTCTTAAGAGGGAAATATACAGCAATAAACTGTCATATCAAGAAAACAGAATGAGCACAAATAAACAACCTAATGCTCCATCTCAAGTGTCTAGAAAAAGAAGAGCAAGCTAAACCCAAAGCTCATAGAAGAGATGAAATTGTAACAATTATAGCAGAAATCAATGCAATTGAAACAAAAAAAACACAAAGAATTAATGAATCAAAAAGCTGGTTTTTTGAGAGAATAAAAAAAATTGACAAACCCCTAGCTGACCTTATCAAGAGAAAGAAAGAAAAAAGCCAAATTCATGCAATAAGAACTGAAAAGGGAGAAATTACCACAGAACCCATGGAAATTCAAAAGATCATGAATACCTACTTTGAAAATCTCTACTCACATAGAGTGGAAAACACAGAGGAAATGGACAGATTTATAGAAACATATGAACTACCAAAGCTCAACAAAGAAGATATAGCAATTTTGAACAACCCAATATCAACTATTGAAATTGAAAATGTAATTCAAAACTTACCAACAAAGAAAAGCCCAGGTCCTGATGGATTCACAGCTGAATTCTACAAGAAATATAGCGAAGATTTGATGCCAGTACTCCTTAAAGTTTTCGATGAAATTGAGAAAAAAGCGATCCTTCCTAAATCATTACTGGAGGCAAGTATTACTCTGATACCAAAACCGGAGAAAGATCCAAACAAAAAAGAGAACTATAGGCCAATCTCGCTAATGAACATTGATGCAAAGATTCTCAACAAAATGCTGGCAAATAGAATGCAGCAAATCATCAAGAAGATTATACATCATGACCAAGTGGGGTTCATTTCCAGGAATGCAGCGATGGTTTAACATATGCAAATCAATAAATGTATTATACCACATCAACAGAGCCAAAACCAAAAACCACATGGTCATCTCAATAGATGCAGAAAAGGCTTTTGACAAAGTCCAACACATGTTCATGATAAAAACCCTTCAGAAACTCAGAATACACAGCGTCTACCTGAACTTTAAAAAGGCCATCTATGACAAACCAACAGCCAACATTATACTAAATGGACAAAGACTGAAAAGCTTTCACTTTAAAATCAGGAACAAGACAAGCATGTCCACTCTCACCACTCCTTTTCAACATAGTTCTGAAACACTAGCCAGGGCAATCAGATAAGAGAGAGAAATAAAAGCAACAAAGATAGCAAAGAAAGAAGTTAAATTATCACTATTTGCAAAAGACATGATACTCTACATAGAAGACCCAAAAAACTCCATTAAAAGACTACTAGAGATAATAAACAAGTTCAGTAGTGTAGCTGGATACAAAGTCAATGCTCAAAAATCAATAGCATTCCTGTACACAAACAAAAAACTCACTGAGAGAGAAATTATGGAAATATCACCCTTTACAGTAACATCTAAAAAAATGAAATACTTAGGAATCAACCTAACTAAAAATGTAAAAGACCTATATGCTGAAAATTATACTATGCTGAAAAAGGAGACTGAAGATGATATTAGAAAATGGAAGGACATTCCTTGCTCTTGGTTAGGAAGAACCAACATTGTGAAAATGGCCATACTCCCAAAACTGTTACACAGATTTAATGCAATCCCAATCAAAATACCATTGACATACCTCACAGATCTAGAGAAAACACTCCTAAAATTCATTTGGAAACTGAAGAAACCTAGACTAGCAAAGGCAATTCTAGGCAACAAAAGCAAAGCAGGAGGCATCTCAATTCCTAACTAGAAACAGTACTATAAAGCCACAGTGATAAAATCAGCTTGGTACTGGCAAAGAAATAGACCTGAGGATCAATGGAACAAATCAGAAGATGCAAGCACAACCACAAAGACACTCAGCCACCTGATATTTGACAAAGGAGCTAAATATGTCCACTGGAAGAAGGATAGCCTCTTTAATAAATGGTGTTGGAAAAATTGGCTCTCTACATGCCAAGGACTGAAACTAGATCCATGCATATCACCATGCACAAAACTAAAGTCTAAATGGATCAAAGACTTCAATATTAAAACAGAAACACTAAATCTACTGGAAGACAAGGTAGGTAGAAGTCTTGGAGTCATAGGGGTATGCAGAGAATTCATGAACCAAACACAAAACACGGGAAACACTTCAAAGAATCAACAAATGGGATCTCACATTATTGAAAAGTTTCTGGACTTCAAAGGAAATCACCAGCAGAGCGAAAAGAAAACGAACAAAGTGGGAAAAAATTTTCACTAGCAACACCTCAGACAAAGGACTAGTGTCCAGAATATATAAAGAATTGAAAAACATCAAGCCCACCAAATTCAAAGACCCTCTTCAATAATGGGCATCTGAGATGAACGCACAGTTCTCAGAGAAAGATATATAAATGGAAAATAAATACATGAAGAAATGTCCACCACCACTGGTCATTCGAGAAATGCAAATTAAAACACCATTGAGATTCCACCTTACTCCAGAAAGAATAGCTGCCATCAAAAAATCAACTGATAACAAATGTTGGAGAGGCTGCGGGGAAAAAGGAACACTGCTCCACTGTTGGTGGGAATGTAGACTGTTGCAACCATTATGGAAATCCATATGGAGAATTCTCAGAAGACTAGGATTGGAAGTTCCACTCAATCCAGCTATTCCCCTCCTGGGTATTTTCCCCAAAGAACTGAAAAGTTCATATCACACAGATATATGTGCACCCATGTTCATAGCTGCACAATTTGTGATAGCTAAATCCTGGAAACAACCAAGATGCCCATCAACTGCAGAGTGGATGAAAAAGATGTGGCATTTTTATACAATGGAATATTACTCAGCTATAAAAATGGATGATCTTGAGGCCTTCATAGCCAAATGGAGACAACTTGAGACTATCCTCATTAGTGAAATAAATAACAATCATATCTATAAATATCATATTGTGTCTCTAGTGTAAAAAGCAAATAAGAACTACACGTGTAATAAAACCAAAATCTGTAATTGGTATTGTACAAAAGAGAGGAAAAGAAAGTGCTCTAAGGGATATAACTGCATGTAAGTTTGAGTGTGTAAAATAGATGACCATATTGCTGAATCTTTGTTGGATCTTTGAGCAAAGCTGTTTGTAGTCTGACTGTTTGAATGTTTACTTTGTACCCTTTAACTTTGTAACTTGAACAACTACACCCAAGATGACAATACGTAATTTACAAATTACTGATTTCTTAGTGGGGCTTTTTCTCATTGTCCTTTTTTTTTCTTTCATTTAGAATTCTGTATTATTGCTACCCTTTTTTGTTTTTTTTTCTTCTCTTTAAATAAAATTTTAAAAATGTACAATTGCTATTGTTAAAAAAAGAGGAATAGGAAGTGCTATAAAAGATATAGCTGCATGTATGTTTAGATGTGTCAGGTTGATGGCCATATTTCTGGGTTCTTCTTGGATTGTTGAACAGATCTGTTTGCACTCTCACTGCTTTAGTGTCCACTTTGTGTGCTTATATCCTGTAACTTGAATAACTATTTCTAAAAGAACAATATGTAATGTATCAACTAGTGATGTCTTACTATTTATCTTCTTTTCTTGAAATTCTGTAATATTTCTGCTTTTCCTGTTTTTTTCTCTTTAAATAAAAAAATGAAAAAAAAACAAAAAAAAAGTAATGTAGTGACCTAAGCAATTGAAAAATGCCAGTATTTCTGTGAGGCAAGCTTAATTTTTTCAGAATGGTATGTCAAGGAAATACTTAAGAGTCACCTCTTATAAACTGATGTGAACCACCCTTTGGGAAAAAGCACACAATTTACTAATGTTGAGACTAAGAATTATCATTTAGTAAAAACTTTAGGAGTTTTAGGTACATATACAGAACTGTAAACAATTTTGTGTAGTATACAAAAATTATTCTGTATTTTACCAACTAAAAGCACACATTTTTAGCAGATTGTCCTATCCCAGAGGAATATGACTTTTGTCACTGATGACTATAAGCAATACACAAAGCAGTAATGTAGCAAAACTGTTTACTTTTATGCAATATTAACAACAATCATGATTGTGTTTTATTTGAACAATGATATTTTCAAAAATCAATAAAATTATGTAACAGTTGTTTGCACAGTTTGACACATAAGAGATAATTAAAAGCAGATATCTAAATACAAAAAAGTCATACATATTTGTAACCATGAAAAAATTCAAAGACATACCACCGACAGAAGTGTGAATATGTTGTTATGCATACTTGAGTCAGAGTAAAAATATAACAGCTGTTTTAAATTCAGAAAATTTTGATATAAAGCATGATTTTGAAACAAAATAAAACTACCTGCCCTATTCACACAGTTATGGAGATCCAAGTTATCACAAGTATTATGGAAGTATTAATTTTAATTTAACATATCACAAGAGTTTAGAATTACTTAGTTTCAAATAGCAAGGAAAAAAAAGATGAAGTGTTCATTGATGATTATGTTAAGAAGTAGGAACATAACTAGGAAGATATAAAAGGACATGTAGTACACACGGAAACTAGATGGCCATGAGTGAGGTCTTCCAACAAACCAAAGGAAAAAATAACTTCTGGCTACTAATAGAATATTTCAAAATTAAATAGGCAAGTTTAACATATTAGATCTAGGTATAAGACATATACAACTGCTAAACAATATATATATATATATATATATATATATATATATATATATTCCTGTTATAGTTTTTTACTGTTTTCTTTTAGTTTCTTTTTAAATATATGTGTGTAGTACATGGTGTATGCATAGCTTGTGTGGACCTGCTACACAGTTGTAAATCATTTCAATGCATTTTTCAAGCTCCATCCCTCCCCTCCTTCCCCCACTCCTGAATAGCATATTCCTCTTTTACTTTGCCAAAGATCTCTCTCACTACTTTCTATCACCTGTCTTTTATTTTACTCTGTGTCTTTCAAATAAGAGAAACCAGGTGGGAATGTAAGCTAGCACAGTCACATCAAAATCAGTATGGAAAATCCAAAAAAAAAAGCCGAAACAAGATTACATCTTCTGAGCTTGGGACATAAGCCAATGACAAATTAATTTTTCAGTATGTGGGAGACTCAGCATTTGTTCTATATCACCACATAATATGCAGTAAGAATAACTCACACAGCCAGTATTAAAAAGATGAAAACACAAACTAGTTTATTAATCAAAAATCAACAAATAGGAAAATTAAAAATTATAAAAAGAAATATGCCATGTTTATTCTTACTAAAACTTCAGATAACAAAATTGCAAGGTAAGAATGTGTCATTGGCTGGGAGATCATATTTTTCACAAAACTGTGGGCAAGATGAAAGTAATAAGGCTGTTGGAATAAGCAGTTCTACAAATGTAGATTTTGTCTTTATCTTATTTTTGTAGTTTAAGATATAAAATGCAGTCGAGTTTAAATTTGACAGTGTTGAGTTTTGTAAAGATTCCTAAATTTGCCACGTGGCTTATCTCAAATGTCCCTACACTTTCATGATCTCTCCTCATTTATAGCTCTGAAGTTGGTCAGAGTCTCCTGGATTTTGATGGTGGCAGACACACAACTTTGATGGAGCAAAGGTTTAGGAATCTAATAGCATGAATCATAGATGTGAGATTTATCTGCTGACCACAGAACTTTGATTTACAATTACATTTCATCCTTCTTAATATTTTCAACCTATGTGAACATCATTGTTGTAATATGAAGTGTTCAATGATGGGTTAATACACAGAATTATCTTAGTTCTTGATGCCAAAATCTATTTACAAAGACCAATGTGAATACAACCTTTGTTTATTTTTTATTTTTTTATTTAATGGAAAATATTAAAACAAAATTTCAACACAAAACAGTAGGAGAATAACAATACATTTCATATTTCCATCTTCAAAGTAGTTACTCAGAGTACAAGACATGGGCATAAAGCTTTCTCCAAACTATATTAGCACAAAACTTTCTTTTCAATGAACTAAGAGGAACTACTAGTATACAAACTATCTTGTATTCTTTTTCCTTTTCCATTCCTACATTTCTCCATTCATCTTTGCCTCACTCTAGTTCCTACTTCCTTGGAAAAGTTTATTGCCATTTTACAATATCTATTTTACATTTTGGACCGGAATCTCCACACTGATTTCCACAGTACTTATGCCCGTCTACATTGCCACAAAGTGTGAAAAATGTTCCTTTTTCCCTAAAGTGCACCCAGCATTTCTTACTGATTGATTTCTTGATGATAGCCATTCTTTCTAGAGTAAGATGAACTCTCATTTTTGTTTTATTTTGTATCTCTCAAATCACCAGTGATATTGAACATTTTTAATATATTGATTTATCATTTGTATTTCTTCTTCTAAGAAGTGTATATTCATTTTGAATGCCCAGTTTTTTATTGTATTTTGGAGGCCTTATTTTTTTTATTCTTTATATGTCCTAGATATAAGTCATTTGTCTGAGGGACAACTGGATATAATATTTTCCCACTTTATGGATTGTGTTTTCACACTGTTGGTGATTTCTTTCATTGCTCAAAAGCTTTTTCATAGCATGAAATATCAGATATTTATTCTTTGAAGTATTTCCCATATGATCTGGGTTTTGTTAATGAAGATTCTGCCTACACCAATACCTTCAAGATTTCTAACTTTTTCTCTTACAGCAGATTTAATGTTTCTTCTTTAATATTTAGCTCTTTGATACATTTTAACATTTAGAGCATGGTGACAGATATAGGTCTAGCTTTCATTTTTGGCACATAGAAAACCAGCATTATCAGCACCATTTACTCTAGCTGCTATATTTATTTCAGTGAACATATTTAGCCACTTTTTCAAAGATAAGGTGGCTAAGTTTGTTTGGAATTGTGTCTGCATCTTCTATTCTGTTACACTACTCCTCAGCTCTGTTTTTTCCTAGTATCACCCATTTTTCATAGTAACTTTGTAGTGTCCTTTCAATTTTGGGACTGTGATGCTCCCTGAATTGACTCCATAGTCCAGAATTGCTTTTGTTATTTCTAGGTCTCTTCTATTTTCAAATAAATTTTAGGAATGTTTCCTGTAATTTTGTGTGGTATGGTATTGATATCTGGATTGGGTTTGCATTAAATCTGTATAACAATTTTGAGAGTATGACTCTTTTCACTGTGTTGGTTCTTCTAATTCAGGAGCAGGGGATATCTCTCCATTTTCCTACATCATCTTCTGTCTCCATTTTCTGAGTACTGTAATTTTCAGGGAATTGATTTTTTACTTCATTTATGGATTAATTCCTAAGTATTTTCTTTGAAAAGCAATGGAGAAATATGATGCTTCCATGATAAGCAAAAGTTGAACAAAGACCATAAAACCATCCTCTCATAATGCTCTGAGGGACATGTTAGAAGGACAACATGAAAATATCCAGCACAAGAACACCAATAGAAAGAAGTCACCAGGAAGGACAAACAATTTTACACAAGAGAAAGGAAGGGAACCAACAACAAGAAAATAATGTGAAAACAATAAGTAAATACATACACATGATAAACAAATCATGTCAACTAACCAATCAAAAGAGAGAGTGTGTATACCAGCACTTGGGAAGATGAGGCAGGAGGATCATTGTGGGTTCAAGACCAGCCTGGACAACAAAGTGAGCTCAGGGCCAGCCTGAACTGCACAGTGAGATTCAGTCTCAAAAAGATAAAAAAAAAAAATTTAAAAAAAAGAAAATAAACAAGGAATGGAGCATATTGACAGAATGAATCAATGAATCAAGAAGCAATGTTCAGTAATAACCTACAAAAAAGAAACACATTTAACACAAAAAATAATTCATAGACTTAAAGCCAAAAAATGGAAAACATTACTCCATGCCACAAGAACACAGAAAAAAGCAAAGGTAGCCATTTTATTTGAAGACACTATGAACTTCAAGCCAAGATCCATCAAAAGTAACAAAGAGGGTCACCACAAATGTGTAAGGCAAATCTCCAAGAAAAAGATATAACAATAAAAAATGTACATAGGCTCCAATACCAGTGCAGCCAACTATATGCAACAAATACTTACACACATGAAAAAGCAAATAAGCAACATTGGGTAAGCCTGCTGCAGGCCTAAGATGCCTCATAAGGCTGCCACTGGGCTTGCCCTTCCACCAGGAACAATGGCTAAGCCTGCCATAGGCCTGAGTTGTCTCAGATTGCCACTGCTAGGCCTGCCCTTCCACTGGGAACATCATGGAAGCCCATTGCATGCTTGAGTTGTCTCAGAAGGCTGCCACTAAGCCTGCCTTTCTACTGGTAATTTCATGGAAGCCCACTGCAGGCCTGAACTGGCTCAGCTTGCCACCAGTGGACCAGCCCTTCCACCAAGAACATTGAAGAAGCCTGCTGCAGCCCTAAGCTGCCTCTGACTGCCACCACAGGGCCTGCCCCTTGGGGAACCCACCCATCTCCTGGACCTAGTACTGCAGTTGACCTTTGGATCTACCCCTTCTCCCAGAACCTTGGACTAGAGTGGATTACCTTGCTGGCTGATGAGAGTCTCAGGAACCCCTCACCCAAGCAGAAGATCTCAGCAGGTTCCAATCAGTGTGATCAGTTTGCCCCTAAAATAGAGGTCTGCACTCAGTAAATAGGAGCAGAAGTAAAACTCCCTCCAACTATAAGACCTCGACTAACCTGGCAAGAGAGTGGGTAATCCCCTCACCCACACAGAGAACATCAGACATGTTGAGGAGTGTGCCAATAACACCCCCCAATTTACCAAAAAATTAAAAGAGCTTATGAGACCCCCAGTGACACAGTAGGGCCTCAGATGACATAAACATTATAGGCCAGGGAGATTTGGTGACCTGCAAAAATCTGAAGATATAACAGCAGGAACTAAGATATGCCCTACATCAATACTTCTAGGCTAGTTAGCCCAGAAAGAACATAGACTCACCCAACAGATGTTGTAGGAGGAATTTAGGTGACTGGATATCCTCTTCATTGTGGCACCAAGCAATTTGACAAACATCAACCACACAGTAGGACCCTAAATCTCACACTATGGATAGCTGTGACTATTGGGATAGAAAAACCAGATATTTACCAAAAGGTGAAAATGACTAAATGAAAAGGCAAAATGCAATCCTCCAACATCTAGTCCATCAGGAACTAGTACAGGCAACAATGAAATAGAGGGCTTTAAAAGTCATATGCCAGCCCTGAACCTCCACCTTGGACCCGGCCTGCCACCAGGAACTTAGCAGAAGCCTGCATCAGGTGGAGGTTGCCCAGAACGTCCCCAGTGGGCCCACCCTGCCAGTGGGAACTTAGTGGAGCCTGCATCAGGGTAAGCTGTCTGGAACCTGCACAGAGGGCCTGCCTTGCCACCGGGAATTTAGCAGAAGCCTGAATCAGGGTAAACTGCCTGGAACCTCCACCATGGACCCACCCTGCCACCAGAAGGAGGGCTGCTAAAGACTGAAAACTGCCCTGGACTGCTTCAGTTGGGGCCTCCCTCCCACCTGGAACATCAGAAGACCTCAGCAGGCTCCAGTTAGTGTGAAAAAAATTTGGAATATTGCTCCCGCGTGGTGAGCCTTGGATTACAGTGGATTAAATGTATCAGTGTGGTGAGTGTAGCCCTGAAACAGACGTGTACAGGGGATAAATAGGGCTAGTAGTAAAAACCCCTCCAATGAACACTAAGACTTTGGTGTGTCTGAAAACAATGTGTGTGATCCCCTCCTACACATAGAAAACACCAGGCAGAGTGAAAATGACAAAACAGAAAAGCAAAATGCAGTCTCAAATATATAGTTCACCAGAAGCAAGTATAGGAGACATTGAAATAGAGGACCCCAAAAGGAACACACCAGGAATCTCTGAAAAAATAGCCAGTGAAATAAAAAAACAATGTACCAAGCTATACAGGAAATCAAATTAGAAGTAGTCTCCCATGTAAAGATACAAATAACAACTTTAGTAAAGGAGTTGTTGCATGCAGCTAAAGAAGAACTAGAGAAAAAAGTACATGAGCATGGGAAACTGTTTTAAACTTTCAATGAACAATATAGAAAACAAGCAGAACTCATGAAACAAACTCAAAGAGACATCCAAGAAACAAAAAAATCTATTGAAAGCATGAAAAACTGCCTAAAGGAAGCTGAGGATAGGATTTCAGATCTTGAGGACAGGCTCACAGTTAGTGATCAGGAAAGGATAGAACTTTTAAAAATAACACAGCAGCATGAAATGACAATCCAGAAGCTTCATGATGATGCCAAGAGCAACAATATAAGAATCATGGGCATTAGCAAAGACACAGGAGTGCAGGCAAATGACATACATGAAGCATTTACAGAAATAATAGCAGAAAATTTCACAAACAAAGGAAAAGAATCTGATATGCAACTAAGTGAGGCATATAGAACATGAAACAGTCACAATCAACATAAATCCACACCCAGACACATAATAATTAAGATCTCATACATGCACCATAAAAACAGAATACTAAAAACTGTCAGAGAAAAGACACAACTCATCTATCAAGGAAATTCCATTAGAATGATGAAAGACTTTTCAGCACAAACTCACAAGTCAAGAAGAGCTTGGAGTGAGGTATTTCAAGCCCTGAAAGAAAACAACCTTCAACCCAGACTGATGTACCTAGCAAAACTTTCATTCAAATTTAATGGAGAAACAAGATACTTCCATGACAAAGAGCAACTGAAGAAATTCATGTCCACCAAACCAACCCTAGAAAGAGTACTGAAAGACATACTAGACAGAGATAAAAAATGACCACAATCCCCAAAACAATAACAGAAAGAAACCACCAGGTAGGATAAGCAATTAAGTAAGAGGAAATGCAGAAAGAAACAACTGGAACATAACATGGCAAAGTCAATCCAGTACATATCAGTGATATCCATAAATATAAATGGCCTCAATTCTCCTATAAAAAGACATATGTTGACAGAATGTATCAAAAAAACAGGATCCCACAACATGCTCTATATGAGAAACACATCTGACCTGAAAGGAAACTCATAGATTAAAAGTCAAAGGATGGAAAACAGTATTCAATGCAAGAGGAACCTAGAAAAAAGCAGGGGTAGCTATTCTATTTGCAGACAACGTGAACTTCAAACCTAAAATGATTAAAAGAGATAGAGAAGGTCACTACATACTCATTAGTGGAAAAATTCAAGAGGAAGAACTAACAATTATAAATATGTATGCACCAAATAAGAGGAGCATGCAACTGTACAAGACTAATACTAATGGACATGAAAAATCAAATGCACACGAACACAATTATAACAGGGGATTTAAAACCCCACTGTCACAAAGAGATAGATCAACCAGACAGAAAGTGAGCAAACAAATAGCAGAACTGAATTATACCTATGAACAATTGGACTTAGTAGATGTTTACAGGGTGTTCCACCCAACCACATCAGAATACACATTCTTCTCAGCTGCACATAGGACATTCTCCAAAATAGACCACATATTATCCCACAAAACATTCTTAAGTAAATTCAAAGGTATTGAAATCATGCCATGCATAATATCTGACCATAGTGCAATGAGATTAGAAATTAATGGCAAAAAAATTGTAAAACCTCCATAAAGACATGGAAATTAAATAACAGCCTTTTGAACAACCAGTGGGTTACAGATGAAACTAAAGAAGAAATAAAGCAATGCCTACAATTCAATGAAAATATAGAAACAACATACTGCAATCTGTGTAATGCAATGAAAGCAGACTAAAGAGGGAAATATATAGCACTAAATTATCATATCAAGAAAACAGAATGAGCACAAATAAAAAACCCAATGCTCCATCTCAAGCTTCTAGAAAAAGAAGAACAAGCTAAAACCAAAGCTCATAAAAGAGAGGAAATTGTAAAGATTAGAGCAAAATCAATGCAATTGAAACTAAAAAAAACAATACAAAGAATTAATAAATCAAAAAGCTGTTTTTTTAGAGAATAAACAAAATGGACATACCCCTAGCTAACCTTATCAATAGAAAGAAATAAAAAAACAAAACTTCATGCAATAAGAACTGAAAAGGGAGAAAATATTACAGATCCCATGGAAATTCAATAGACCATGAATACCTACTTTGAAAATCTCTACTCACATAGAGTGGAAAACAGGAAATGGATAGATTTCTAGAAACATATGAACTGCCAAAGCTCACCCAAGAAGTAGCAATTTTGAACAACCCAATATCAACTATTGAAATTTGAAATGTAATTAAAAACTTACCAACAAAGAAAAGCCTATGTCCTGATGGATTCACACCTGAACTCTACAAGAAATTTAGAGAAGATGTGATGCCAGGACTCCTTAAACTCTTCAATGAAATTGAGAAAAAAGCAATCCTCCCTCAATCATTCCTGGAGGCAAGTGTTACTCTGATACCAAAACCAAAGAAAGATCTTAGCAAAAAAGAGAACTATATGCCAATCTCTCTAACGAACATTGATGCAAAGATTCTCAACAAAATACTGGCAAATAGAATGCAGCAAATCATCAAGGAGATTATACATTATGACCAAGCCAGGTAAATTCCAGGAATGCAGGGATAGTTTAACATATGCAAATCAATAAATGTAATACACCACATCAACAGACACAAAAACAAAAACCACATGGTCATCTCAATAGATGCAGAAAAAGCTTTTGACAAAGTCCAACACATGTTCATGATAAAAACCCTTCAGAAACTTGGAATACACAGCATCTACCTGAACCTTTTAAAGGCCATCTATGACAAACCAACAGCCAACATTATACTAAATGGACAAAAACTGAAAGCTTTCACTTTAAAATCAGGAACAAGACAAGGATGTCCACTATCACCACTCCTTTTCAATATAGTTCTGGAAACACTAGCCAGGGCAATCAGACAAGAGGGAGGAATAAAAGGAGTAAAGATAGCAAAGGAAGAAGCTAAGTTATCACTATTTGCAGATGACATGATACTCTATATAGAAGAACCAAAAAGCTCCATTAAAAGATTACTAGAGCCCGCCCTGACTCCAGGAAATTAGCTGAAGCCTGCATCAGGGCAAGGCTGCCAGGAAGCTCCACTTAGGGCCTGCCCTGCCACCTGAAATTCAGTGCAAGCCCACCTCAGTGGTAGGAACTTATCTGTGGTCCTACCCTGCCACCAGGAACATCGAGGAGATCCACCCAAAACGGAAAACTGCCCTGGACTGTTACAGATGGGCCTGTGCTCCCACCTGGAACAGCAGAAGATCTCAGCAGTATCCAGTTAGTGTGAGAAAATTTGGAACTTTGCTCCCAGGTGGTAAACTTTGGACTACGCTGGATTAACTGTATCAATGTGGTGAGTATACCCCTGAAGTAGTAGTGCACAGTGGATCAATAGGGCCAGTAGTAAAAACCCCTCCAACTAGCTGTAAGACTTTGGTGTGTCTGAAAAGAGTGTGTGTGATCCCCTCCTATACATATAAAACACCAGGCAGAGCTAAAATGACAAAATTAAAAAGCAAAATGCAGTCTCAAACATATAGTTCAACAGAAGCAAGTATAGGAGACATTGAAATAGAGGGCCCCAAAAGGAACACACCAGGAATCTCTGAAAAGATAGCCAGTGAAATAAAAAATCAATGCACCAAGCTATACAAGAAATCAAATTAGAAGTAGCCTCCCATGTAAAGATACAAATAACAACATTAGTGAATGAGTTCTTGAATACAGCTAAAGAAGAACTAGAGAAAGAAGTACATGAGCAGGGGAAACTGATTGAAACTTTCAATGAAAAATATAAAAAACAAAAAGAATTCATGAAACAAACTCAAAGAGACAGCCAAGAAACAAAAAATTCTCTTGAAAGTGTGCAAAACTGCCTAAAGAAAGCTGAGGATAGGATTTCAGACCTTGAGGTCAGGATCACAGTTAGTGATCAGGAAAGGATAGAACTTTTAAAAATAACAAAGCAGCATGAAATGACAATCCAGAAGCTTCATGATGATGCCAAGAGCAACAATATAAGAATCATGGGCATTAGCAAAGACACAGGAGTGCAGGAAAATGACATACATGAAGAATTTACAGAAATAATAGCAGAAAATTTCACAAACAAAGGGAAAGAACCTGATATACAGATAAGTGAGGCATATAGAACACCAGTCACAATCAACATAAATCCACACCAAGACACATAATAATTAAGATCTCAGACATACACCATAAAAACTGAATATTAAAAGCTGTCAGAGAAAAGACACAACTCATCTATCAGGGAAAGCCCAATAGAATCATGGCAGACTTTTCAGCACAAACCATCAAGTCAAGAAGAGTTTGGAGTGAGGTGTTTCAAGCCCTGAAAGAAAACAATCTTCAACCCAGACTGATGTATCCAGCAAAACTTTCATTCAAATTCAATGGAGAAACAAGATACTTCCATGACAAAGAACAACTGAAAAAATTTATGTCCACCAAACCAACACTAGAAAGAGTACTGAAAGACATACTAGACAGAGATTAAAATGACCACAATCCCCAAAACAACAACAGAAAGAAACGACCAGGTAGGATAAGCAACTAAACAAGAGGAAAAGCAAAAAGAAACAACTGAAACATAACATGGCAAAGTTGAGCCTGTACATATCACAGCTATCCATAAATATAAATGGCCTCAATTCACCTATAAAAAGAAATAGATTGACAGAATGGATCAAGAAACAGGACCCCACAATTTGCAGTATACAAGAAACACATCTGACCCAAAAGGAAAATCAAAGGATAAAAAACAATATTCCATGCAACAGGAACCTAGAAAAAGGCAGGGGTAGCTATTCTGTTTGCAGACAATCTGAACTTCAAACTAAGAATGATCTGAAGAGATAAAGAAGGTCACTACATACTAGTTAGGGGAAAACTGCAAGATGTGGAGATAACAATCATAAATATATATGCACCAAACTCCAGAACACCAAACTACATAAAGCAAGTATTAACGGAAATGAAAAATCAAATAGGCAATAACACAATTTTAACAGGAGAGCTTAACACACCATTGACACAAAGGGATAGATCAAGTAGATAGAAAATCAGCAAAGAAATTACAGAAATCAATCACACTTGTTAACAGATGGTTTTGATAGATGTATACAGAGTGTTCCATCCAACAATATCAGAATATACATTCTTCTCACCAGTGCATGGGACATTCTCTAAAATAGATCCTGTACTAACCCACAGAACATATTTAAGTAAATGCAAAGAATTGAAATTATCCCACGCATGGTATGGGATCATAGTGCCATGAAACTAGAAAATAATAATAAAATAAATGCAAAAACCTCACAAACACATGGAAATTGAATAATACACTCTTGATGAATCAGGAGGTCACAGAGGAAATTGAAGAAGAAATTAAACAATAACTACAAGCAAACAAACATACAAATACAACTTACCGGAATCTATGGGATGCAATGAAAGCTGTCCTCTGAGGAAAATTTATTGCACTGAGTTCCCACATTAGAAAAACAGAATGAACACAAATAAGCAACCTGATATTACACCTGAAACATCTAGAAAAAGAAGAGCAAGCCAAGCCCAAAGCCAAAAGAAGGGAGGAGATTATAAAAATCAGAGCAGAAATTAATGCAATAGAGTCTAAGAAACCAATACAAATAATCAATGTATCAAAGAGTTGGTTTTTTGAAAGAATAAATAAAATTGATGTTTCTAGCCAACCGTACTAAAAAAGGAAAGAAAAAACGCAAACTCACACAATACGGAATGACAAAGTTGAAATCATTACCAACCCTGTGGAAATATAGAAGGTCATCAACAATATTTCAAAAACCTCTACTCTCATAGGTTTGATAACACAGAAGAAATGGATAGATTACTAGAAACATATGAACCACCAAAGCTGGATCAAGAAGGTGTAAAACTGCTGAATAACCCAATTTCTATTAATGGAATTGAAAAAATAATCAAGTCCCTACCAACAAAGTAGAATCCAGGCCCAGACAGATTCACTGCAGAATTCTACAAGAAATACAAAGAAGACTTACTGCCAACACTGCTCAAAGTCTTCAATGAAATTGAAAGGGAAACAATTCTTCCTAAGTCATTCCTGGAAGCAATTATCACTCTAGTACGAAACCCAGGGAAAGACCCAAATAAAAAAGAACTACAGACCAACCTCCATAATGAACATAGGTGCAAAATTCTCAATAAAACACTGGCAAAGTATAGGAGCAAATCATCAAGAATATTATACACCATGACCAAGTGGGATTTACCCGAGGCATGCAGGGATGGTTCAATATATGTAAATCAATAAATGTATTCCACCATATCAATAGAACCAAAAGTAAGAATCACATGATCATTTCTAAAGATGTAGAAAAAGCTTTGATAAGATCCAACACCAATTCATCATAAGAACTTTACAGAGAATTGGAATAGATGGTCTTTACCTCAATATAATAAAGGCCATCTATGACAAACCAACAGGCAGTGTCATATTAAATGGCCAAAAACTGAAAGCCTTTACCTTGAAATAAGTCACAAGACAAGGATGTCCCTTATCACTGCTTCTATTCAATAGAGTACTGGAAATACTAGCCGGAGCAATTAGACAGGAGAGAGAAATAAAAAGAGTAAAGATAGGAAAAGAAGAAGTTAATAGACTACGATTGGAAGCCCCATTCAATCCAGCTATCCCCCACCTGGGTATTTTCCCCAAAGAACTGAAAAGTTCATATCACAGTGATATTTGTGCACCCATGTTCATAGCTGCACAATTTGTGATAGCTAAATCCTGGAAACAACCAAGATGCCCATCAACTGCAGAGTGGATGAAAAAGATGTGGCATTTTTATACAATGGAATATTACTCAGCTATAAAAAAGGATGACCTTGAGGCCTTCATAGGCAAATGGAGACAACTTGAGACTATCCTCATTAGTGAAATAA
>PVLA01007635.1:0-101739 GCA_004027455.1 Hydrochoerus hydrochaeris | reverse complement strand
CCTGGAGCCCATGGCAACGCCCTGCATGAGTCCAGCTGAGGGCCTGGAGCCCATGGCAACGCCCTGCATGAGTCCAGCTGAGGGCCTGGAGCCCATGGCAACGCCCTGCATGAGTCCAGCTGAGGACCTGGAGCCCATGGCAACGCCCTGCATGAGTCCAGCTGAGGACCTGGAGCCCATGGCAATGCCCCCCACAAGTCCAACTGGAGGCCTGGAGCCCATGACAGTGTCTCATGCAAGTGTGTTTCACAGATCTGAGATGAGAAGGCTCAGAGGTCAGCAGTAGAAGCCAGAGAGTCTGTGCTGGTGGGCTGAAGGATCTGTGTTAATCGGCTGAAGGTTCTGCACTGAAGCCAGGAAGCGATGCTCAAAGGACAAGGGCTCCCCTGAAAAGTAGCACAGCCATCTTCAGTGACAATGAGGTCCTGAGCTCCTCCAACAATGAGAACAGCACAGTCAGGAAGCCAGGGTGACAAAAAAGCCAGTGCGAAAAGCTTCTCTTAGAGACTGAACAGCACACATCTTCCCCTCCAGAGCCAGGAAGCAATGCTCAAAGTAAGGACCAGAGCTCCCCCAAAGTGAACCGCTCTCAGCGACAGGGTCCCGAGCTCTTCCCATGATAGCCACCAAGTTCGTATCACAGAAGAAGCTGGACGAGCTCCTCCAGGAGAACCAACACCACCACCTCTTCCTCTCCAGTTCTCCTTTCTAGCTTAGCAATTATCCTCATGTGGGCCCTTCACAGTCAACACCACACTGATCCAATTCAGCTGGAGTTACAAGCTGACCAGCAGTTATCAACCCACCACAGAGGGAGAGAGGCAGAGAGGCAGAAGGAAGGGGAGGGAGCAGGGGGAGGAAGGGGGGAGGGGGAGGGAGGGAGAGAGAGACACCCCAAGGCCCTGAAGTCCCACAGTCCCTTTAAGGGCACACCCCATGACCTAAAGCCCTCCACTTGGCTCATCAAGCCGTACCGCCAAAGTTTCTGCCACCTCCTTGCAGCGCCACCCTACAGACTAAGCCTTTAACATTTAGGTTTAGACCGACATTGAAGATCAAAACTGGAGCAGATAAGTCACAAGATTCCTAGATGTTGACAGAGACGCTCAGACCGGTCAGAGGACCCTTCAAAGAGCGGGGCCTGACCAACCAGTTATGTGGCCACAAAACCAGCCCTGGACAGGTGGTACAGTCCATTGTCAAATTTTAAACATGGAAGAGATCTCTTGTCTGTTCCTGCATTATCCTCATAATCACACCATAAAAATACAAAAAAACCCTTCCCATTTAAATTCCTCAAGAATATTCTGTAGATTTTTAAAAATCCACTTTACTGTCCCAGAAAGTTCTACAGTTATCTTTTACCTACCTTTTCTACTGAATTTCCCCAACTCCCTTATCTCATATCCAGAAATACCAGAAAATAACCTCCCGTAAGATGTCTGAACATACTTATGGGTTGTCCATGGGGACTCACAGGAGAAAAGTAAAACAATTTTAATTTTTCATTGGACATCAGAAGTCAAATAAGCTAATTCACATGGGAAGAAACTAACCAATTCAAGGTTAGAGCTGGACTTGGGGTGCGGTGCCACACTGCTACACGCAGTCCCAGCAAGGCCAGAAGCCGAGGAGAAAAGCACGTGAGCCCAGGAGTTCAGGAGTAGCCTGGAAACACAGTGAGATCCTGTCTCCAAAAGAAACAAGCCAACAAAAAGGAATGCACCTATTGGTTCTATTCTGTTCTGTTTTGCTTGATTTCACTATGTCTGATGGTAGGGGTAGCTATTTTGAAGACAAGAGATATATTATGGTAACCATTGTTGAATTCCTATTATTTTGTTTTGAAATCCTATGTCACTTACACTGTCTTGTTTTGACAGGTTTTATTGTTTTGTTTTTGGTTGGTTCTATTCTCTTTAAAATAAATTTTTTTTCAAAAAAAAAATCCAAGAAAAAAAAGAATATACCGAAAAATAAAGTGTGTAAGAAAGTGCTATTCACCAGTTCTCCAAGATGAATATAACTACTATACATTCCAAATACATACCAGTGAGAGTGCAATGTCAAGAAAAAGTGCTATTGGAATGCTAAATGTGTTGTGCAACTGTAAACATTTTATAATTGTATCTCAATTTTTAAGGAAAAGTCTAATCTAACTCCCAAAGAAGATATATATTGATTACCTTAAAAAAAGAAATAAGATCTAGAAATTATTTTTTAAAAACCTTGTTGTTTTAATGGCCAGGTAAACTGATTCCCCTCAAAAAGGCAAGTCCACATAATTAAATGTGGAGAACATGCAGAACAGAAAAACATGTGGCTTCAGAAACAGAGAATTGTAGGCTATACTAAGTAGTTCAAACCCAAAATGGGTAACTTAGCAACTCAGTGAGAACCTGTCTCAAAATAAAAATTTAAAAAAAACAAACAAACCAAAAAAGCTGGGGCTGTAGTTCAGTGTGAAGACCCTAAGTTCAATCTCCATTACCACAAAAAAATAAAAATAAAAATTGAGAATAAAACAAGCTAAGGTTAATTTTTCTTGTATGATTCTCTCCTTGTGATTAGCTTCTATTTTTTTCTTACTGTGATATCACTAAGGTCCAAACATAAAACTAATAATAACCTGTTATGCGTATGGGTCTTCCACAACTACAAAGCAGAAACTAATTTTCTAATCATACACACAAGTAATAAACAATCAAATTAGTAACATTACTTTCAATGACAAATAATGCTGCTTTTACCCAGTCATCGGCTGTTTACAGGTTTTGTTTTGTTTTGTTTTTGGTACTGGGGATCAAACTCAGGACCTCATGCTTGCCAGCAGGCCCTTGTGCCACTATGCTAAATCCCTGGCCCTATGCTGGCCTTGAAGCCTTTAGTGTGCTAATTTATAGCAAAATAAAACCACCAGAAAAAGTGAAAAATTTTACTATGTCTTATGTCTGTATTACCCACATATCTATGAAATATAGTTGCAGATGTAAAATTCTTATTTCTAAAACCTAATCTGAGATTAGTTTTAAATTCTATTCCATTGTAAATTTATTATTCACAACCTTTATATTCTCCACTTTTGAGATAACTAAGCAACAACTGTAAAAACAAAGTATCCAAAAGCCCATTTTTAAAAAGTCATAAGGAAAAAGTCAATTCATGCACAAAGAAGGATCTTTTTAAACCCAGAAATTACTTGATACTTCATCACTACCCTACCCTTAAAATTCTTCAGCCAGTAAATAATTTGCCAGTAAGTCACTATGTTTAGAAATTTCAAAATAAGCGAGTAGAAACTCTAATACATAACCAGACCATGACATCAAAAACACTAAAACTGGCTCAGAAAATACATATATGATTTGATAAAATGGGATTAAATCCATAGTAGAGAATCTAGATGATGCCTAGTTTACTCCTTTCTCTTCAGAGCAATTTATTAGATTTCCACTCAGGGTGGCAACAAACTATATAATCTCAGACAGGGATACAAAGTATCCAGCCAGGGAAACCCTGCCTTCCCTTTCTATACCTGCTGGTTCACTTCCTTTGTGAGAAAATCCTAAGTGATGTTCTGATTTCTACTATTTCAAAGAGAGGGAGGCAGCTATTTTTCACTAATGGAATATTCTCTTCAGGTTTCTGCTGCAGTTCTTACAGTGCAAAGTAAGGCCTAAGAGTCCACAACTGCAGAAATTGAGATCACAAACTGCAATCCAAAACTGCCCCCTAGAGCAAGGGGCAGGACAGCCAGGAAAACTGGCTGGCCCAGGACAGATTACCAAAAAGTTACTGCTACCTTTTAAAGAAAAGTTGTTAAAATTGATCTGAGCAACTGTTTTCTGCATTTAAAAGGCTTTCCTAGCCCCTCTCTGACTAGAGTAACTTAAAATCCTGTCAAGAACCATGGAACCAACCAACCCACACAATGATTTTTTTCAAAACTGAGGACATCAGCATGTGAATCACCTCGGATTCCACCAGAGCTTCCACAAGACTGAGACTGCCCCAAGCAGAACAATCATCTCATGGAGACCAGGCTGAGCAATAAGGACTTCCAAGAGCCACCCTGCAAAACCAGAACTGAGCTGTGCAGATGTCAGCCCGACTCCACAGAATCTGCTGCCTTCCATTTGTCAAGAGCCCAGCTTGATTCTCTCTATCCAAGCTGTGTTCTCTGCAGCTTCTCAAACTGAAGCTCCTCTCTGTTTTTTCTAACTTTCTAAATCTGCCTATTAGATCAGCCTGTGCCTCTCAAAAAAAAAAAAAAAAAAAAGGAGCAAGAAAGAAGAAACGTGGAACCATGGATCACGGGCCCTGCCTTTTTACTGCTGCTGTCACTGGCTGAGTCTGGATAACCAATATCATAACATCAATCGTGATCGTGGTAGTTGCCGATGCTACAAATAAGTCTACAGACTGGGCATGGTGGCACAAGACTGTAATTCCAGGCTGAGGCAGGAGGATCGCTGTGAGTCTGAGGCGAGCCAGGGCTACACAGGGAGTTAGTTCAAGGCTAGACTGCAATACATAGCGAGACCAAACCAAAATAGGTCTACGGATCACTACCACCAGCCAATAAATCAGTAAAGTGAGGGAGCTGAGAATGTATCTTAGTGGTAGAGTGCTTGTCTAATGTGTGTGACACTCTGGGTTCAAGCCCAGTATGAAGGGAGGAAAGACAAGAAATTAATGAAACAAAGGCTCAGAAGGTTTCTGCCTGTTTATCAAACAGAATAATCATGAGTTTGAGTTTCCATCTTTTTTCTGAAAATGAACAGATTTGTACTGGATTAACCTTAGAGAGCACTATGTCCAGAGAAACAGAGTGTTCTTTGTTTCATGATAATGCTAATGTTTCATCAGACTTTCCATTTGTATAAAGCGGATAAACAGATCCTTGGCTGAAGCAGGCCAGGAGACCAGAACAGGTCACCCTCATTACGAATTCCTAAAACACTTCCACCAAACCCCACTTACAGAATAATGGCTCTAAACAGATGAACTGTAACCACCTTCTCTCCTAATTTCTAGAAAATTTAGCAGTAATTTCCACAATATGAATGGATGGATTTCTAAAAAAATGTATTGCCACTGTATTGTTCCTAAAATATAATTATACATTTTTGTATATTTTCACACAAGGCAGAAGTATGATTTTTTGTTAATTATATTATAAAACCAAACATCACTGTTGATAATGTTTGTATTTAGTTATTTAACTGGTATTCATTATGGCTCTGCTGGTTTGACCATGATTTTTTAAATTTAGTTATCGAGGCTGGGGACATAGCTCAGCAGCATAGCACCTGCCTGGCACGTGCAAGGACATGAGTCTGATTCCCAGAAGCAAAAAAAAAAAATTTTCAATTATCTATCTACCTCTCTTTAACAGAAACTTTCTACTGTATATATAAACTCACCCTTTAATTAATTCATTCACTTATTTATTTCAGTTTTTTGAGACAAGGTTCAGGCTGGCCTTGAACTCACGATGTAGCCCAGGCTGGCCTCTAATTTGCAGTAATCCTCCTGCCTCTGCCTTCGCAAATGCTAGGATTACAAGTATGTGCCACCATGCTAGCCTGACCCTTAAATTGCTATGTTTTTGAGGTATGTAAGTATTAACTGAGACTTGTAAATAAAATACTTTTAAACCTTTTTTTAAAGGCAAATAGCTATCAAAATGATAGTTGTACATTAAATAGAAATTCATAGAGGTCATGTGTGAGTATGTGATTCTGTCCAAGTGAATCCAAAGTTACATACAGATGTTAATTATACTGATTATAGTTTTAAATAAAATATGAAAGTATTAGCTTTACAATTTTACAAACTCAATGTGAATATCAATAATAAAACATCACCAGCTGCTAAAAATTGCTAATAATTATTTGTTATTCAAATGAAATTTTACATGAAATAATAAGCACACTTTGCAGGTAGACTATCAGTGAATATAAAATTAAGCAAAATGATAATGAAGGAAATAGCTCCTTAACTGAAAATATTATAAACAGCATTTTCTGAAAACAAGCAGCAAGACTATGACAAAATTTCATTTCTGTTAACAGTTCTTATATACTCACTGGTTCTGGAGCAAAAAAAAACAATTAAAACAATATTAAAGAGAAAGAAATCAATAGTATTCAGAAATCTTAAAATTCACTGTAAAATCTGGGATAGAAGAGGAACTATGATTTGTATTGTTCTCAGATGAAAACTGAAATTATAAGTCTACAATGATTTGATGGCAATCTATATAATGTTCAATTTTCTTAAAAAGTAAATCTACCAAATTACATATACTCTAAATTTAACATCAAAGAAACCTCAGACAAGCTCAAATAAAGGGAAGTCTATTTGAACTGGACAGTGAGCTTTAAAAAGATCAAGGTCATGAAAGATTAAAAAAAAAAAAGTTAAGGATTTTGTCCGGGTTAAAGATTACAGAAACATAACAACTAACGCAGTGTAACAGCCTGGATTTGATTCTGAACCAGAAAGGGGACATGAGTGGGACCAACAGAAATTTCAATAAAGTCTACGGATTAGATCAATGAATAACAAACATTTTATCAACAAATATTTTACTATACAGGGCCAAATGGCAGATGTTTTAGGATTTGTGGGGTACCTAAGTCCTCTGCAAAGCACCCCTCTTTGTTTCTAACAATGGTTTAAAAATGTGAAATCTGTTTGTAACTCGCAGGCTTTACAGCAGACGCTGCAGGTCTGATTTTGATAACCACATAATTGGGCTATAACATTAACATTAACTTTCAGGGAATCTAAGAAAAGAGTATACAGGAAACTTTGCTGTTCTGTAACTTCTTCTAAGGATGAAAATACCTCGAAATGAAAAGTTAAATAAATAAAATGCAAACCCTCGTCAGGTAGTCCCATGTGGGATAAGCTAACGCGTAACAGCTACAACCACAAAAATGAACACTGGCCCCTCTTCTCTTCCTTGAAACCACTGATGGCTCATCATGCACCCACTCCCTATGCCAGAGTCCCCTCCCATCCCAGAGTCCACCCACGCTTCAGCTCTCAATTCGGGCATCACTGCCTCAAGCAACCTTCCCCACCGTCACCCTGTCTCCCTCCTACGTCACACCTAGGATCCTACCTTCCTTCTTAACAGGAATGGTGGCTTTTATTAAACACTTAATGATGCAATCAATCATTTGATGTCTGTCTTACCTACAAGTAAGTTCCTTCTAGCAGATCAGAAATCATGGCCATCTTCCTTAAGGCCAGATTCCCAACACTGGCAAGGGCTTTGATACAGGAAAAGCTCCATGTGGTTGGCGATGGCTGAAAAGGGGGAGTGGACCTCCTCACTGCAGTTCTGCTGAAGGGAGGAGCTAGGACAGTGAGGCAGACATTAGAGATGGACGAAGAAGTAGGACTCCTGGATACAACCAATCACGTACAATTACACTGTCTGGAGATGCAATGAGCAGCTTTCCAAGCCTCTGTAGAGACTTGGTGATTTTGAAAACCGGCTGAAGACAAGATTCAAAGTAATAGGTTAGACTCATATGGTTTTTAAATTTCCCTAAGTTTATTTTCTGGTTAATACTATTCATACTATTCATACTCACATGGTATACTTATTAATGAATGAACAGAAGCATGACTACAAATCTATAAATATACTGTAAAAGTAGCTGCTATTAACTATAAGTAGGACAACATAACTAATAAACACTGCTGCCCGTTAACAAAATTAATAAGAGACGTGCAGACTCATCATAATTTATCAGGGCAAAAGGGTACAGGTTGAGTATAGTGAAAATATAAATTGGTAAGTTTACATACAACAAATGGCAATTTTTAAATTGATATGCTAACAATATTACTAACCTATTTGATTTGATCTACTTCTGCCTAATTAAAAAGTCAGTATTAGACTTGTCCGATTACCAAAATACTTAAAACGAAAACAAAATTGTAACATGCTTGCTCATACCATTCTGATTGTAAAGCATTAAGTCTATTACATCCAAAAAGTAAAGCTTATGCTATAAGAAACAGATTTAATCATCGGTGATATTTGTTACACAATAAAAACTTTAACACCTATTGATATTCGGGCTTTAGAGTTTGAGCAACTAAAATATCAGCCAGATTCTCTTCCAGTGTGCCTTGTTTGTCTGTGGTTTTCTGAGACAGGATCTCACTATATAGTTCAGGGTGGCCTTGAATTCACTATAAAGCCCAGGCTGGCCTTGAACTCATGGCAATCCTCCTGCCTCAGCCTCCTGCGTGCTGCAGTGCGCCTCTTGAAATATCCTTTAAGGTAAATTGATATTACCTTTTTAAAATAAACCTGTATTCTGTTTTGTTGTTGTTGTTGTTTTGCTTTTTACAAGTCAGGAAGGCATTATTATGTTATAAGACATCAAAATATTTTACCAGGGCTGGAGATGTGGCTCAGCAGTAAAGCAAATGCTTAGTATAGCTGAGGCCCTCAGTCCATCCCTGTATCAGCTTCCCTAAAAAATGTTAGTGTTTTAGTTCAATGTAAACATACTGAAGGAGGGTAGTTTCTTAGTACAAAAAGGTATAAATAAGAAAGCATTTTTCAAACAATTTTTATTGATATGATTCATATATAAAATCCATCCTTTAAAGAATAAATACCAGCACAGGTTTAATAACTCACGAAGTTCAGCCAGCATCACTACTAATTCCACAGTCTTCCCATCACCTCCGAAGGAAGCCCTAAGGTAACCAGCAGTCCTCCTTTATTCTCTCCTCTAGCTAATAGTCTCCACTGCTCTATCTTTTTATCTCTATGTTTTTTCCAATTCTGAACATTTCGAATAAGTGAAATCACACAATATATTGGTTTTTGTGTTTGATTTCTTTCACGTAAAAGCTCACCCATGTTTATTATGTGTCAGAAGTTCACTTCCTGTTTTACTGCCATACCTGGTTTAGTCATCAGTTGAACATCTAAGGTATTTTCACTTTTTGGCTATTTTCAGTTATGCAGCTACAAATGTTTGTATACAAGTTCTTCTGCAGATACATGTTTTCATTTCTCTTAGGTTATCCAGGATCGGAATTGCTAAATTACATGGCAACTACATGCTTATAATTTTGAGTAACTGCTAAACTGTTTCCAAAATCTCTGTGCTATTGTTCATTCACATCAGAAATGCACGAGGATCCCAGTTTTCCACGTCCTCACCAACACTTGTTATTTTATTGCTTTGGTTACTGCCATCCTAGACAGCCACTCTGAAAAATAAATCTAGAATGTTTTGAAATCTAAAAATTATAAAGAATTAAATGATAATCTACCTTACCCAAATCAAGCTAATTTTACAAAAGTTGCCACTTAACCTGAAAGTTAATCCTAACAAGTCTGATTAGGCAGTCATTTCCCCAGCATTCTAAATGGAGATGCATACCACTCAACAAAAAGTAACAAGTGATGTCTTGTTATAAAACAGTTTTTCTGAAGTCTGATGTCTGGTTCAACAGGTCATTAATATATTTATTGCTTCTTATATTGACCAAGTATAATACATTAGCTATAATCCATGTTGTTCTAAATAAAGCTCTGAGCGACTATTAAAAAGATGTACAGTGCTGTAAGACTAAGATGAGCTTGTTTGGACATCATGGAACAGTAGGAACTGACTGATGTGGTTCCTGCTGAAAGGAACTGAAAACCTCTGGAGAAATTTAATACTCTGCACTGTGTTAACAAACTGATACAACATAAAGAATATTCAACAAAATAACCAATAAAAGCTAGAAATGGCAAGTAGAAAAGTGATTATGATTTTGATGAACTGGAGCCTCGGTTTCTGTGGCCATCTGGAAAAAGAAAAAGCTTAAAGCGCACCAAGGAAAGTCCAAATGGAATTTGCCCAAAATGTTGGCACTAGCATAAGACTACACAAGAAATAAACCTACCCATATAGGGGTTTACTTATCTTGGACTCAGGGCATACAAAGGAAAAAGGAGAAAAATGGTCACCTCATAAGTAAAAGGTGTCCTTCAAAAAGTTTCAGCCAAGCCTCATATTTCCTGAGTGATCCAAATATGTGAAGTTACCTGTTTAGCTTAAAGCCTATTCAGGCATCTGGCAAAGGCAAAAGCAAATCCCAGTCACAGGAATTCCCAAGGGATAATGTCCCCAGAAATAGCAGCTCACAGCTAAAAGTCACCAAATATGCAAATCAGCAAATCACATAGTAAAATCCAGAACAGGACCCACAAACCTTTGACTGTTACAACCCTCAGACACAGAATATAAAATAATGGTGTCTGCCACATTTAAAGAAATAAAACGAATTCGAAACAAGAGGGCAAACAAGTAGCCAGTAGATATAAACAAGGCCTTTTCAAAATTACTATGTGAAAAGAAGTCAGACAGAAGCTCTGCAAAATACTACAAAAGGGGCTGGGGCTTGGGGGCTGGGGCTTGGGGCCCCCGGGCTCATCCTAGTGCTCAGGAGGCTAAGGCAAGAGGATCAAAACATTCCACATCCGCCTGGGCAACAGGGCTTGAGTCTCCCATCTATCAAAAATAAACAAAAACTACAAAAGGAAGATTTTCAAAAATCCCAACAACTTAGTTTAATGGTAGATTCAATGTAGCAGAACCAAGTAAGCAAAGCAGGAAGCCTATCTGAGAAATTACCTGGAACTCAGTAAGTAGTGAAAAGAATTCACAAATAGAGGTTAAAAAGAAATGGGTGGTAATATGTCACCTAATCAAAGTTCCACAAAAAGTGAGAATGGAGAAAAGATAACTCAAGGGTAAGTAAGTGGTCAGGAATTTTCTAATACTTATAAAAGACTCAATCCAGAAACTAAGAATCTAAATGAACCCAAAACAGGACAATAAAAGGATTCTACGTCTACACACAATGAAAGTAGAACTCTAAAAACAAAGAGACTACCTTAAAGACACATAACCTTCAACCAAAAGAATATATCCAGGGGTGGGGGTATAGCTCAGCGGCACAAGTGCCTGCCTGGCAAGCATGAGATTGTGAGCTTGATCTCCAGTACCTGCCCCCCACAATCCAAATACTTGGAAATTAAACCGTATTTCTAAATAATTTGTGGATCAGAAAAGGTCTCATAGGAAAATCAAAAGATAGTGAACTGAATTAAAATGAAAACAAAGCATAAAAATCCTGGTACACAGCATTAGCAGCACTAAAAGAAATTCTTTAAATCAATAAATGCATGCATTAAAAATAGAACCGAGAAGGGCCAGGGGTTTAGCTCAGCGGCATAAGTGCCTCCCTGGCAAGTGTGAGGTCATGAGTTTGATGTCCAGTACCCAATAATAAATAAATAAATAAAAATTTTTAAAAACTTTTAAACTGTCAAATCAGGATCTTAGCTAGAAAAAGCATCACAAAATAAACCCACATGAAGCAGAAATGAGAGTAGAAATCAAAGACAAAAAAACAGTACAAACAATAAATGAAACAAATAGCTAGTTATTTGGAAGCTATTAGCAGGTTTTCAAAAAAAAAAAAAACCTGAAAAATCTAACAAGTCTAACAAAGATTAAAGAAAAAAGACACAAATTACCAATATCATGTATGGAGCAGAGGATATCACCACAGCAGCTAAAAACATCAAAAACATAATAAAGGGATACATACTATGAACTCCACACACAAAATTTGACAACTCAGAAAGAAATGAGCCAACTCCTCAAAAATAAAAAGCAAAATTACCACAATTCACCCACTGGTAGTAATAATTTCAGTAGCCCTGTAACTTCAGAAAATTAGTTTAAATTGAATTGAATTTTTAAAATTCCAATAAAAAATAATCTCCAAGCCCATATGGTTTCACTGGAGAGTTCAACTAAATATTTAAGGAGAGGTTAATACAAGTCTACACATTTTCATCCAGAAAACACAAGAGGGAAGGAAAAGTTTACAATTCAATATATGACACTAGCTCTACCTAATGACAAAACCAAACAAAGACAGAACAAAAAGCTATACACCAATCCACTCATATGTAAGGATATAAAACTCTTTAAACTATTCACAAATAGAATTCAGCAATACATAAAAATAATCCTTAACCATAACTAAGTAGGGCCTATTGCAAAGAATAAATGGGGCTAATTCTGTTTCAATATTTGAAAATATATCAATGTAATCTGCCAAATTAACAGGGTAGTGAGGAAAAAATTACATAATCACATCACTTAATGCAAAAAAATTTTTTGACAAAATTCAAATACAGTGCAGACTCATGACAGGAAAAAACAGAAATAGGGTAGAAAATAGAAACAGAGGGGAACTCCCTAAACCTGTTAAAGAACATCTATAAAAACCTACTGCCCCATTACACTTCAAGGTGAAAAATTTAGAGCTTTCCTGGTGGAGCGGAACAAGGCACAGACACATTTCTCACCACTTATTCTACAGAGTGCTGGTAGAGCTGCTTGATGTGGTAAACCAAGAAAATGGGGGAGGGGAACAGATTTGGGAATTTAAAAAAAAAGAAAATCAAACCATCCCAAATAAAAGACTGTCCATGGTAGAAAATGGGATCCAAAGTCCTTTAAAATAAGTAAGTAAAACTAGAACTAATAGGAGGGTTCAGTAAGGTCACAGGACAAGATACCATATAAAAATCAATGTCTTTTTTGGATTTTTTTGTTTTTTGTTTTTGTTTTGTTTGGAGGGGGTGTTTTTGTTTTTTTGGTACCAGGGATCAAACTCAGGACCTTGCACTTGCCAGGCAGGTGCTGTGCCATGGAACTATATCCTCGACCCAAAAATCAACTGTTTTTGTTTTTTTTTTAAAATCAGTACTGGGGATCGAACTCAGGACCGCACACTTGGAAGGCAGGCGCTTTTGCCGCTGAGCTAAATCCCCAGTCCCAACTGTATTTTTTTTAAAAACTCAAGACTCCAAAATTACAAACACAAAACCACTTGCAATCACCCAAAAAACTTAAATGCTTATACGTAACTCTAACAAAACATGAACCAGACTCATACTTAAACACTACACAATATGCATGAAAGAAAGCAAAGATATAAATGCAGAGAGATATGCCACATTCATGGAATTGATACAGTAAAGATTTCAATCCTGCCACAATTATATAGGTGTGCCAAAATTCCTATCAAAACTCCAGCAAGAGTTTCTGTAGATTTAATCAGAGGTTATTTTACAATTCATATGGAAATTCAATGAACTAGAATAGCTAAAACAATTCCGAAAAGAAAAATGGGAAGAGTCTATTCGATTGAAAGGCTCCCTACACTATGTAGCAACAGTATTCAAGACTGGGTGACACAGCGCAGCAGAGGAGACACACAGAGCAATAGGACTGAATACAAAGTCTTCAACAGATCTATATGATACAGTGGGTGACAGAGGTGTCAAAGCAATTCCAGGGAAGAACGCCTTTTCAAGGCAAGGCTGAGCGCTGGAGCATGTGAACATCAACAGGCAATAAAATGAACTTTGAACTATGTCGCTACCTTGTATAAAAATTAACTCACACCAGATCATAGTTAAATGTAAACACTTTTAGGAAAAAAATAAGAGAAAATCGATGGAATCTCAAGCTTGGCAAGAGTTCTAAAAGGCACCAAAAGCATGATCTATCAAAGGAAAAACTGATAAACTGGCCTTGATCAAAACTCAGAATATCTAATCTCAAAAGACACTGTTAACTCACAAATTATAGATATATATATATATATATATATATATTGTACAATTTTTTATATATCAATATAGAGAAGACACTGTTAAAAAGATGAAAAGATAAGCCTAAATAGAGAAACTACCTGCCAAATATAGAGAAAAATTTATTTGCAAACCACTACATACTGGAATACTACCTAGAAAATGCAAAGAATTCTCAAACTCAGCAGTTTAAAAAATCCAACTAGAAATGAATAAAAGAAGTGAATATATATTTCACTCAAGAGGATAAAATGGCAAATAGGTACGTGAACTGTAGCTATTAGATAAATGCTAATGAAAACTAAAATGAACAATCAGTACACACCTGTTGTGGACTGAGTCTCTGTGCCCCTCCACAACTGTCTAAAAAAAAAAAATCACATACATCAATATCTAGCTACCAACTGATTGTTTTAGGACATGGGACCTCTGGAAGGGGGTGGCGTGCTCATGACTGGGAATAGTACCCTTATAAAACAGACCTCCGAGAGCTCTCCAGCTTTTTCCCCTTTTTCTAGGGAAGACACACCAGGAAGTCAGTAGTATCTAACCCCCAAAGCAAACTTTCCCAGAACCCAACCATGCTGGTAGCCTGATCTTGCTTCATAACCATAAGAAAGAAACTTCCAGTGTTTTCAAGCATAAAACACAGGACTTTGTTATAGCAGCCCAGATGGAGAGAGAGGGCACTACAAGAATGGCTAAAAACAGTGTTACTGAGTCAAGTCCCCCACATGGTAACACCAAACGCTGCTGCACTCACTGCAAGTGAGCATGCAAAGTGGATAGACAGCTCCTCCACCAAGGGGTGGGGTTTCTTTAAAATATTACATGTAACTACCATAAAACCCAGATGCTGCACTCACGAACATTTTTCCTGAAGAAATTATATGTTCATACAGAAAAATGTACACAAATATTTATGTCAGATTTATTTGTAATAATGCAAAACTGGAAACAATTTAGATACCCTGCATTGGATGGGTGGTACGTGTGTACCTGGGACACTACTCACCAATAAAAAGAAAAAAACTATTAAGACACTCATAAACCTGGACAGATCTCTAGGGAGAATGAAGGGAGAAAGCCAATCACGAAAGGTCATATATGGTATAATTTCATTTGTTTACATTCTGGAAGGGAAATCATAAAAATAAAGAACAGTTCAGTGACTGCCAGAGATTGATGTGGACTGGAGTCCAGAGGGAAAGTGTGTGTGGTTTTCGAAAGAAAAACAGAAACAAGAGTTGCTACAGAGAGATTCAGCAGTTATTACCTTAGCAGTAGCATTAGGGGAATCACCTGATATTATGTCTTCTCCTGCGATGCTCCTGAAAATTTCTGTGCTGTTGTGTTTTTCTATTTGACTTGTTTCTTGCTTCTATACACCTCCAGGGAAAACCGTAACACCAATTCTGGCATCAGTATTCTCCTCATATCAAAAATGGGGAAACTGAAAAACACAGAGGTCCCCCAGACCACACACTGCCCAAGTGGGGAGAACCAGAATTCCAACACAGAGTCTGTCCCCAAAGCAGACCAGCAGCAGCCCCATTCTACAGTACAGGAGCCCCACTGGGTTTTTTGGAGGAGAGGCCAGTGCCACACTTTACTGAATACCTGCACCAAGTGCTGTGCGTATAATATGTTAAGCTTCACAACAACCCTCTGAAGTAGGATTTTTATTCTTATTTTCCAGAACACTGGAGCTGAAAGAAGTTGAGTCATCTGTTCAGAGTCCACAGCCGATAAGTAGAAAAACCACAACTGAGCCCAGGGGTATCTGACTCCCCAGCCCTCATTTTTTCCCAGGCTAACATTCCACCGTCCACATCCTATGCATAAACCATCATTTGCTAAGAAAGCTAATCTACTAGACAACTTTTGCTTGTCAAACACGCATTGCAATATTTGTTTGGAATCAACACTGAATTTCTCTAGAAATATTCCTTCCTATAATTAACGGGATTCTATAGGATATGAGAACACATTCAGATGAAATGAAGGTTTTGTGATGTTGGAAATTATCAGAGAAAGGTCCATAAAAGCAGTTCAATAGATTTGAAAGCCAGTATCATCTGTACGCAAATCTAACCCCTGAAAAAGGCTTGAACAGTTAGTAATCATACTTGAGGATACAACATGACTAAAACTTGATGTTTTTGCCTACTTTTAAAACAATTTACATTATTCAAATATATTATTAAAGGTTTTAGTTTTTTGGTTTTTTCGTTTTGTTTTGTTTTTGTACCAGGGATCAAACTCACGACCTCGCACTTGCCAGGGCAGGTGCTTACACCACTAAGTTAAATCCCTGGTCCCTTATTAAAGGTTTTAAAAGCACAATTTTATAGCATTAACAACCATTCCACAAACATTCATGTTGCATATAGTTGCCCTTTTTCTTAAAATCCGAAGCCATTTCCATTTCACTTATCTAGTATTTGTGTTTGTTCCAAAGTGAACTGAAAACAGCTGAATTCACCTTCACAGTAACTTGAGTGGAACCGAGGAAGCATCTTCTGATGTGCACCAGCCCTGGGTACTACATGCACCCCTGGGGGCAACTTCCCCAATGATGAGGGCGATGGCGATCCACTTCACAAGGCTGTTGTGAGGTTTCAATCCACTAACACACACAGAAGGACCACAGCCTCCTTCCTGCACACAAGGATTGTGGTGTGATCTGTACTACTGAGGTTGATGCAGCCACGAGAGAAGCACAAACTGGATGGAAAGACAGACATCTTTCAGCTTGCCCTACTCTGAAGAGCTTTGAAGAAACTAACTCAGAACCTGATTCTCCATCTCTCCTCTGAAAACCTGTATCCCTTTTCTTCAACTGAGACATTGTTAAAACCTTCATTCTCAGGAAAAAAAAGCATAAATCCATCCATCCAACCACTTGCTTCTTTGGGGGAGTGCTAGGTGTCACTGTCCACCTTCCTGAATACATTCTGCAGCTACTGCGACAGATAGGATTGAGATGTCCTTTAGGAAAACCAGCCAGCACTTCCCCAGGGAGGTCAAAACTTGATCATGTGAGTTCCCCTAGAGCTAAGCTGATGCAGGAAAACAACAAATAGAATAACATGAAAACCACAATGTTTACTTACTAACAGAGTCACATATGTGTCCTTAGGTTCTGACAATTGAACTGTCTAGCCAGCTCTTTCTTTCCATACAGGAAATCTATAAATAGGAAGCCAAATTATAACCAATACTTGCTGGAACAGCCCAGGCAGAAGGACCAGACCTCCACCCTCTAGGGAGCACACCACCTTCTCTGAAGAAGACTGAAAGACACCCCAGATTGCTCCTCTCTAGGTCTCATTTTCCCAGCTTTCCCTGTGCCCATCCACCCTCCGCAGTGACAGTCTTTCTTTAGATATGCTAATGTCACCTATTAGACAACTCAGGTCCCACTCTTCCTGCCTTAAAGCTGAAAGAAACAGACATCTTTTAAGATGTCTTTGCAGAAAGCTGAGCTCCTCTATTATAGAACTTTTATTAAGCCAGACCTGAGACCTGCTGGTGGCACGCACATCACACCGCGTACTCAAACCCACCTGGCACCCTATTATCACCTCCTTTTTCTTAACTCTTCACTTGGATGTTATTCTGTACCACATCCACTGACCTCTTTACACTTTTCCCTCTCCTGTATTTCACTAGTGCAACTGATACAACCTGTCTACTTCCTAAGTGTTTTCCCCTTCATTGCCTATAATGGAACTGAGTTCTGCTGGTTCTGCTCATTAGGCTTAATTGCTCCATAGCAATAGCAGTGGGTCCCAGTCACCTCCTAGAATCAGGCACACCTAGACCCAAATCCCTGCCCTACTCCTTACTAGCTAAGCGCCCACGGGAAGATTACTGAGCTTCTCCAGGCCTTACCCGTCCACTCTAAAACAGACATGACAACGGAATTGGCCAGTAAGAGCTCGGCACAATAAACTTAGTGTGGCACAAAGTAATCACTAAATAAACACTAACAATCTTCTCTATGTTCCTATTTCTTAGCTTCTGGTACTCTATCTTTACACCCCACACTTCTCTCTGGTAGTACTGGGGACTGAACTTGGGCCCTTCACATTGAATTACATCCTTAGTCCTTAAAACAAAAACAGCTCTGGGGTTTAGCTTAGTTGGCTAAGGGCCCACCATGGTAAATGTGAGGTCATGAGTTCGATCTCAGATGCAGCAAAAAAAACCGACTACATTGAGACAGGGTTTCACTAAGTCACCCAGGCTGGGCTCAACCTTGCCATTTTCCTTGGCTTCTGCACTACTATACATTCCATATTTTTCTTCTCTACCATCTCTCCTTAGGATTCTTTGCCAACTTATCATCAAAGGAAACCTAAAAGTTTTCTTCGCTTCTTATGTTATCATCTCTCCTTTGGCAACCGCACTCATGATCATGACTACAACTGCAACCCATAAACAAGAAAACGACTTCCACATGCTCTCTAGTTCAGACCTCTTCTCTGAGTTCTAGGCTACTACATCTAACTGCCTGCTGACATCACCATATGACAAGGACAGATAAAATTCAAATGTGAAATCGCAACCTTGTTCCCAATCCTATTTTTTTCTCCATGCACCTAAAAAACACAAAAGCAGACTTCTATAAGTTATCCTTAATAACCTTGATCTAACTCCAAGTCTAACCAAGCTTATTGATTTTACCTCAAGTATCTCTCAAAGCCACCCACTTACTTCCATTTCCTCCTTCTGAATGTCTTCTCGCTATACAAAAATCTACTTTACAATATCTGCATTTGATTTATTCTTTCCCAGTCCTCTTCTCTGGCCAAGCCATGTCTTTTGTTTGTTTTGGAACCAGGAATTGAACTCAGGACTTTGCACATGCCAGGTAGGCATCATGTTACTAAGCTATAACCCCAGTCTCCCAAGCCCGTATCTTTTTCCCTCAAAACTCCTTAGAATCTTCACTCATTAATTCAACCTAGTATCACTGTTTATTGGGAAAAGATTAAGCAATAGATTATCATGGTTTATTCAGTCCAATAAACTATTTTACTATGTAACTCAGGCTGGCCTCAAACTTTTGGCTATTGTCCTGTCTCAGCCTCCCAAAAATGCTGGCTGGGATTACAGCTGTGCACCATCACACCCAGCTGAACTTCCTCTTTTTGTTCTGAATCTCCCTTTCTCAAGTATGAAGAAAATTCTCTCATTTTAGCATTTTCAGAACTCTGGTGAACATACATTTGTGATTTTAAAAGAATTACAAAAATTAATACGATGTGGATCATACGCTTAGACTCTATTTTCAGGGCAGAACACAACTGTATCCACATTTTATCTTGTTTCCTTAACAGTGTCTCACAAAAAGAAGCTACTCGTGACAAGTGCAACAGAATTAAACAAACATGCTTAGGACTGACACGCTGTCCAAATGCAAAAAAGAAAAAAAGAGAAAACAGAACTTCTCAAACATGTCAGCTCTGTTTCTCTTCTAGAAAAATGCTATTCAGGACAAAAAAGAAAAAAGGTAAAAAGAACTGTGCCCAATGCAATGAGATTAGCAGAGAGCTTGGCTACTTAAACAGCACGGCTCCTCCTCCTCCTGTGAATGGGACTGTGGACCTGCTCCAGGGCAGAAAGCAGGGAGAACCTGAGCCTGGCCGAAGACCGAAAAACACAAGAGAACACAGGTGTGATTCTGTTTAGAACCAGAAAGAACTGCCTGTAATGGACCAGGGTGCTTGATGTTCAGCCTTTTCTACATTCAGATTATTTACTTAAAATAAGCTTCCAACCACTTGGAAAATGGTATCCATTAACAGAGCCAAACAGAGTGGTACCACCTTAATGTCCTCTTAAAGTGTGTGTACACGCAGATCATGAGTCCAAAAGAAACAATAAAAATTCCGTGTTGATAGTATTTCAACAAGGTATTTGTCCAGGTCTTTATAATGCCCATCAAGGACATGAGAAATGTGAGGTGGGTGATAGTACTTAAGTGGGTGGGCTACTCTGCTCACAGCCTTAACTAGCAAGTACCCATTAATGAACTGCCATCACCGTGAAGCGCAGGTCTACCAGCAGGCCTCAGGCTGCCTTCTGCTAAACTATTTTATCAATAACTTGCAAGAAGATGCAGAAGGTTACTGTATTCCTGTTCACATCCAGTATGTGCATGACGAGAATTTATGAAGAATAACTAACCTATAGCATAGAACGGCCAGGATTTAAAAACAAGGAGTCAGAAAAATGGGCTCATTCTCCTAAAATAAAACGTAACAGAGAAACATAACTAAGGAATCAGTACCTGTGTCCAAAAATGTATCTATAACTTTGAGATGGGCAAGTTATAGCTTAATTGCCACGTGTATTTTTAAAAAGCAAGTTTAATGGCTTTATGGTGACAGCCAGTTTAGGTCAGTGTGACAGCAGCAAACAAAGTGTGATGGGAGGTGAGGTTCCAAAGGACTCATGTGACCCTAGCAGAAGCAGGAGCAGCATCTCAAAGACAAGGGGTGGTACTCGGGTTCCACCCTTGGCAAACCAGACCACACGAGACACCACCAACCTTTCTGGGGGTCATGGGCAAATGTTCAGAGCAGAACAAGCAGGATGCTTAGGAGTCCACACACTATTAACACTAAAGAAGGACAAAGGGGTGGAGACTTACAGATTTGCAAAACAATAGCTCAGAAGAAAATAATGGCTACCTTCCTTCAGTCATTCAATGAGCATGAAGTTGAAGTCTGTTTCTGGAAAGGCCCCTTGACTATGAGAATGACCAGGAATACAGGGACAAGACAGTCAACGTCTGCAAGAAATCCCTGTGTATATTTAGACACTCAAATGTGAAGAGTTGAAACAGCCATGATTGTTTAAAAAAATTTTTTTTTGTTTTATAGTATCTCAGAAGATACAAACAGGACCTGCGGAAAGAAGTTTGAAAGTAACAGATTTCAGCTCCTTATAAGGAAGAACATTTTAACAGTCGAGGTGAGGAAGGAAAAGCTGTCTGCTCTGAGAAGCCTCAAGGTTCCTGTCAGTAATGGTGTAGGAAGATGGGCCACGGCTGACATAAGACAGGCATTAAGCTGGACCAGACGTAACCCTTCCTCCCACTCCACACACGAAATGGTCTCTCACTGGATTCATCTTATTTGGGTATTTCTGCAACCCCAGCTTCCTACAGGGGGGATATTTCCAACCCGGAGCCTGCCCCCAACCAACCTCCGCTTTCTAATTGGAAAGAGGTCTGAGCACAACACAAATGAGGAATAGAAGAAACTGACCCAATAGCAGATGCCACACAAACACATTAGCACTGCTCCGTGTGCCTCCCTCCGATTGGAAAAGAAAACGCAAGGATCCGCTACCCTTTCATTCACTAACACAACTGAAAATACTCAACGGCTAAGGCATTCAATTAGCGTAAATAAGGATTTCTCATACACTGCATTTTTGGTTGTGAGCCATTTTCTCCTAACAAAGGCAAAATAAATTTAACTTAGGGTCACTTGGAAAATCTGTGTCCTTCAATAAGCATTCCCAAACCTTCGGTCTTCAGATTATATGTAAACGAACTTCCCAATCTATTTCTAAAGAGAAATGTTTCATCAGATAAAGAGGACCAGATACCAGGCACTAATCAAATTGTGGCATTCTGATTAAATGGCTACTTAAATCTAATCTGTTTAAAAATCACAAGCAGGATGGATAGAAAGGTTCCAGGCCATTCAGTTCTGGCCACCACATTGAGATCATTTAAGCGTACCTTCCCTGCCTGACTACACCAACGCTGCCACCGGGTACTGGAGGAGTTTACCCTGCAAAACTGTTCCTTTTAACTTCGTGGAACAAACCCCACACACTTCGGCGCCGTCTTGTTTTTTTAACACAATAAATGGGACACAGCTCGGTTTCCAAGGGTTCAACGCGGTCAGAAATATAAAAGTGGGGGAGAAAAAGAGCCCCGCCAACCTCCGGCCTGAAAGGAGCCTCCCCCCACCGCCCGGGCGGGCTCTCCCCCTCTCAGCTCCCCAGCCGCCTGCTCGTTTCCGGCACCGCAGAAGAAGGAACTGGACCCCCGGGCCGGGCCCCCTCTGCGGCAGGAACCCCGCGCGCCACCCCGGGCCCCGCGATCTCCGCCCGCAGCCCGCGCTCGGCGCCGCGGCCCCGGCGGGAGCGCAGCCCGGGACGACAGGGGTCGCCCCGCACTTACAGTGACACCATCCTAGGTGACAGCACCAGTGCAGCTTGAAGCACTTGCCGTGGCTGTGCGTGGCACAGATGGACAGCCCGTCGCACGGCTGGAAGTCGGGTCTGCGGGCGGCGCAGCTCCGCGCCAGGGCCTGCGCCTCGTCCACTTTCTCGCTCTTCCAACCCCGCTCGGAAGCCGGCGCCGCGGCCGCACTCATGTCCGCTCCCTGCACGCCGGGCCGGGACCGGGGCTGGGACTGGGGCCGGGACCGCGGCCGGGGCCGGGGCCGGGGTCGGGGTCGGGGTCGGGGTCGGGATCGGGGTCGGAGTCGGGGTCGAGGGTCGGGGACGCGGCGTCCGGGCGGCAGCGCCGAGCGGCTGCAGACGAGGGAGGGCGCGGCGCGAGCGGGAGTCAACGCCAGCGCGCGGCGGCGGCGGCGGGAGCAGCGGGAGCGCAGCGTCCCGGGCTCGCCTTGGAGCCGCCCCGGCGGGCGCCGCGAGGGGCTGGGCCGCCCCGCCCCCCTCCGCCCCGCCCTCCGGCCACTGCGCACGCGCACGCGCACCCACGCGCCGCCCCGCGGCCCGGGAGAGCCGGGGCTCCTCACGCGAGTCCAGCCGGTGAGCGCGGGCTTGGCGGTGCCTTACTCCCGCTCCCCGGTGGCTGCCGGGTCGGACCCCGGCGGGAGGCTGCTCGATCCGACCTCACACGCACAGGATACCCCAGACACACACGCACACACACACACACGCGCATCCCTGCGAGCGGGAGTGCCTGGAGAAGTGACCCACGCGTGTGCGCCCGCGGAGGGAGGGCTCTGCACACCGCGCACACGCGCGCCGCCTTCCCCGTGGGACGCTCCGGGCGCGTCTCTGAGCGACGGTGTCACATTCACGCGCACACGCGGACCTCTCAGAACTCCTGTGGGGCAGAGGCCCCCGGGGGGCTGTTCTCCTCCTGGGGGCGCAGGGCAGAGACCACGGGGAAGCTCAGCGCCCCCTCCCGGGGCTCCTCCTGCCCACCAGCCAGTGGGGGCTGGTGGCCGTATGTGGTTGCATGGTCTGTGTAGCGGTGTGTGTGTGTGTGTGTATGGGGTGCATAACGCATTTGTGTTCAACGAAGTGTGTACACACGCGTGCATGTGATGCATATGACGTGTGTGTGTGTGTGTGGTTGCAGCGTGTGCACAGAAGCTCGGTGCACCGTGCATACGTGGCACGTGGGTGGGCATCTCATCGCGTGTGTACGGGCGTGTGTGGCTTAGTGTGACTGCCTGGTGAAGAGAGGTGGAGTTTGGTCCATGCGTGGGCGCTCAGAGAGGACTCGGGGCTGTTTTCCCGTGTTACCCACCAGGCCCGTGGATGTGACTGGCCCCGGGATGTAGGCTGCAGCTCATCCAGCCGGCAGGATTGATTGCATTCTTCCCTCCTGGCCACCAGTTCCTCCAAATAGATTTTCCATGCCAGGCCGTGTTGCTGGGATCTGACCTCAGGCTGGATTCAGTGAGGAGAAAACAAAGCATCTGCTTCCAGAGAGCACTGCTGGGAATTGGTGTTTCCCTGCCACGGGGCCAGAACCCGGCCTGGAACACACAAACGAGGGGACACCCTTTTCTTGTTAGCCAAAGCCTTTCCAGAGCACAGGAAAATGCCTGTAATTACCGAGGTTCAGGGAACAACAAAGCCTTTCAACACAAATTCTGTGCTGGAACATGTGTATGCCCAGGTCCCATTTTTTTCATTGCTTTATTTTTTTCCTGCTTTGTGCAAACAGAACATTCATTGTGGTTTGAAAGAACCAAAATGATCTTCAAGCCTTAAAAATTCTTGCTGCCTTGAGCAATCTTTTCTTAATTTTCCCTTTTATTTAACCTTGGTTAGAGAAGGGAAGTGTAATTTGCATATTTCTGACTCTAGTGAAATCCTAATTTATTAGGGGCCGGGAAGAGATTCAATTTGGTGGCAAAGTTTTTTCAAGAAATGTCTTAAGTCACTAACTGGTTCCTCATTAATCTAACATTGAAACAGTTGTAAACATGAGGAGTCACCTCTTCACTTTCCTCCTCATCTTTTCACTTGCCACCCTCCCTAAATCCTAAAATGCATCATTGACTCATAAAACCTACACTGTTAAATTTATATTCCAACCCACCTTAGATTAACATAAGCAAAAGGAAGAGAAAAACCAAAGGCATTCACAGTTATTCCTGCATCAAGCCAATCAAGAATTTCTTGAACAAAGGGGGAATTTCATCAGTTCTACCCTATTTTTGTTCTCCAACCTATAAACTACCTGTACACTGTCCGTATCCTGGAAGACCTAATAAAAGAATCCCTCCAGGAATACTTCCAACAGCATACTGCTATTGGCGTTTATTCAGCGGTTAACCATGTTATAAGATTCCACTAAATATGAAACACACTATCATGGCTAGTGAAAAATGAGCAGGAGAAAAATGATATAGCATTTTAGCCAAGAGGCAAAGTAAGTCACATGATTTACATTAGTCTCATGATTGGACACTAAGGAGTCTTTACGTTTTCTGTTCCTTGAAATCATTCCACCCTTTGCCCTAAAGATATTATTAACTTCTACTCTGCTGCATGGAGCAGGATGTAAACACGGTGACCTTTCGTATATCCAGCTTTCAGGATGTGTTGTCAGGATGGACCTGCTCAAGATTTATTATGGAATCCCAACCTATTTAAAAGTAGAGAGAATTATGTAACCAACCCTCATACACATCATCACCTGGATTCAATAATTATTAATTTGTTTAGAAAATCTCATTTCGTCCATAGCTCTACTCACTTCTCAACTCCCGCCCTCCCCCTGGATTATTTTGAAGTAAATTCCAAACATAATATAATCTCACTCATAAATATTTCACTGTGTATCTCTAAAGGAACTTTTAAAAAACCATAATACACAACACCAGCGTGGTGTTTATGTTTAATTGTGTCAAAATGTCAGTCAGGTTGTCTGTTTCAGTAGTGCTATGCAGTTCAGGCTGGCCTTGAGCTCACTTTATAACCCAGGCTGGTCTCCAACTTGCAGTGATCCTCCTGCCTCAGCCTCCCAAATGCTGGTATTACTGGAGTGCGCCACCATGCCTGGCTTCAGATTCAGTTTTTTAGGAAAGTTTTGGGTTCAGGTTTCAGTTCCTCACTCATCACTGAAATTGTCCCAGGGCATCCCCACAGGGCAGGTCACAGATGGTGGCTAGCTTTCTCCAAGCAAGCATGTCTTTTAGAAAAACCAGGCCTGGGGATGTACCCCAGCAATAGAATGCTTACTTAGTATGCCTGGGGCCAAGTTGGATCCCCAACACTGCAAGAAAAGTGCATCAAAATGGTTTATAATCTAATGTAGGTAGAGATTTCACATCCCTTATGCCATCTTTTGTTGGTTGGAGATAGATTACTAAGCCCAGCCCTGAACAAGGGTTCAGGTTATTCCAGAGCAGGAATAACAGAAGGCAAGAATCACTGCGAGCCCTTTTAGATGCTGCCTGCTGCACCATGCGTTAGCCAGCGGGAGACTAGCAAAGGTAGTGCTCGCCAGCAAAGGAACTCTTGAGATCCACTGTGTGCACAAGCTTAAGCAAGCCTGCTGGAGGATGAAGTGACTTGTGGAGAAAATGAAGGTGCCCTTATTGATGAATAGCCAATCCTCAGTCAATGATCTGACAAAAACTAGGCACAGATCACGTAGACCTACCAGCTAATCGCAGAAGAACATGGGAGTCCGGAAGAGATCTAGTGAGCTAGTCTGGCCCCAAATAACCACCACAAAGAAATGCAGAATAGCAAGCAACACAAAATGGTCACTGTTATACACTACTGCATTATAGATTGTGTCTTACATAGCAAAAGCTAACTGACACATCCACCAATCCTCTCAACTTAGAAATAGCAACTGAGGCCTTCAAGAGGCTGAGACTTGTCCAACATCCCAGAGCACCAGGCATGGAAGGAAAAAATCTCTTGGCATCAGAACAATGCCAGTTCTAATCTCTGCCTTTTGCTGGCAAATCCTCATACTTTTAGAGATGCCGGTTCTCTGTGAACAACATAAACCCCAGAGGTTTCTCTAGAACATCGCAGCCCTCACAGCTGTGCCTTGTCCAGTTGGTTATAGAGCTAGGGTTAGAATCCTTTCAGTACCAGTGTCCCTTGTGAATAGCCAAATATTCTGACATATGCTCTGCATATATTTATCTATTATTAATATCACTAGATACACGAACTTTTCCAAATACTTTGATAAATTGAGTCTTTGCAAATCAGTTAGTTTTTCGTTGCTCAGTTGGACCAAGCAACTGATTCCACCACAGTTATAAATAACCTGCTAGTAATTGGTCAATTAGTCATGTTAAAGCAATTAGAGTGATGAAGTGGATGGAGCAGCTTCCAAATGAGGCACAACTAAATTAGAATGTTGCTTCGAGGAGGGAAGAGGCCTCTCCAGCATGGCTGCTGGCATAATTCAGACTCATCATTCTCTCCAGGATGGAGGAAAGAACAGCAGGTCTGGCATTGACAGGGTCGATCAAAACTCAGCTCCACTGCCACCTCACTAAGAAATCTTGGGCAAGTTATCGAGCCTTATTTCTTAAGTGCAAATGATAATTCCTACTTTTCACAGTTGCCATGCTCATTCAATATGATAATGTATGTGAAGAGCTGTCATGTTTCAGATATGCAATAAATATCAGTTCCCCTCTTCCTAGCAGCTCCAAATACCCTCCATGTCCACAGATTGTCTTTATCCCAACCTTAAAGTCTCCAGTCTGTCCTTGAGGGTGCTGGAAAGACATCTCTATATGACATAAATCTCATCATGTCACACCTAGGCTTAAAATCCTTTGATGCTTTCTTATTGCTAATTGGGCAAAATGAAACTCCTTTGGAGGAGGAATTCTTCTGACTTTTTCTCTAAATACACTTACAGTTCTGTGTGCCCTCAAATCAGTCACCTCCCTGGATTATTTCTGAATGTGAACTGTCTTTTTCTGCCGGTCTCAACGCCTCCTTCATTCTGTTCTCTTTGTCCTGAATTGCCCAACCCCTAATACCAATGGGGAATCCTAGTCTGCATTAAGTTCTAGCTCAAAAATTACCCAAAACCTTTTGCTACTTTAGTCTCTCCTGCATTCTTAAGAACCTGCCATGTCTACAAGTTGGTCCCTCAAGTAATGAGGCAGCAATGTGTATTCCCAGTGGCTGGCATTGTGGTGGGTGCCTCAGGAACACTCAACAAGCACTGATGAATGAACACACCAAACCATTTATGACTGAAAGCTCATAAATTGTATGGAAGGATGAAACATCAGCTTTTCCAATCTCAGATCCTCAGAACAAATAGGTTCCTTGGAAGCCTTTCTTGTAAAAATAGCTGAAATCTTACTAAATGTCTAACCTCTGTGGGTGACCCCAGCTGGAATGACTACACGTTCAAAGAACTATTTTGCACATAGCCAGGATGATGGAACTATAACAGAAATAGTCACAGTCTGTCCCTAACTTTTCGATACTGCACTAATGAGGGTCTATTCTCACAATGGATGCCATTGTGACCACCATCAAGGCAAAAGAGAAACCCAAATGGGCCCTGAGCCAGCCCCAGATGCATTTCTTATATAGAGAAAGGAGTGGAAGTCGTTGATATTTGTGGACAAACTCAATATGATTTTTTAAATTTGCTATTCTATTCTTCAGCTGCTCTATGACGAGGTTACAGCAGTTTTGTACCAATTTGCTTTATCAACTCGAAATCTAGCTCTATCATTGAAAATAGTGGAAAAACAAGGCTCTGGGAAGGCTTTTGAACATAAAAGAGGAGGGCAGCAAGGCTTGTCATTAACCTGCCAAAAAAATCTGGCCTCCCGAGGCATCAGTAAATCCCTTTGGTGTTTACGGTCATCTGAACCAATAACCACTGTGCTTCTCTTGATGTGAGAGGACGCTAACAGGCCAGGATGTGGGTCGATTTTGTGCTTCACACAACATAGCCTGTTTCTTTACACTCTGACAGCCCAACTTATTTCTGAGAGCAGTGGACCTCTCATAATCTGGATTTAAGAACATTCTGGCTCTTTTTAATGGCGAAATACACACATTCTTGCATTTTCATGTTTTATAAAATATCTTGGTTCTTCATGATTGGCAATTAAAGTAATTCAGCTTTAATTAGCTCATTTCAGTAAACAGCTACAATGACAGTGAAGAACAGTCTGGAATACAATGGCTGATTCATGGGTAATGAATGAGGCAGCTGAGGTATCACAGGCAACCCATGAAGGCCGGGCTCTGGTCAGTGCTCTGTCCAGCCTTTGAGCAACCACGCAGCGGTCAGCTTAGAAAGCCTGGTGCATTTTCCATCTCCACCGTAGCCTTTGAATGTCCCTCTTGTGTTGGGCCTGGGCAAGACACTTGAGACAATTTGCAGGGGAAACATCCATTCTACGAGTGTAAAAGGTAATTGTTTGGAGTGAAGGAATTTAAACTCAAACTCAGTAGGAGAAAGAAGGAAACACATATCTGCCTGGAGCCATTCAAACACATTTCCTGGCAAAGATGAGTTAGCTCTGGCCATGCAACCAGGCTGGGAAGGTGTTAACAGGAAGTGGACTTGGTAAAGCAGGAGTCATGCAAAGATTATGAAAAGCCATACAAAGTTTAGGTTTAGTTCTCTAAACCAAGAAGTTTTTGTACCTCTTTCAGCCAGAAGCCCTTTGTACAGTAAAGACGCTTTCCAGAAGCAGAAATTCAGCCAGTCTGTAAAGTCCAGCAGCTCCAGTGGAGACTGACATGTGCTGGTGAGCAATGCTAGAACCACATTTGTTTGTTGTCTGCACAACACCAGAGCAAAACTATTGCTCCACTGGGTGGGAAGTTGGGGTCAGCAGTCTCTCGGGGAGTGGGGGGGATCCCCAGTGGTCACCACCTTCTGGAATTCACAGGATGTGCACCTTCCCCCATGGCTGGCCACGTCTTCCTCTCCTTTTGACTGCCAGCTTGTGAGCCACCCTGGGGAGAGACCCAGTGGCCTACAACCAATGGTCAGGCGCCTTGAATACCCTTATTTTCTCTTATTTTGTCTTTTCTGTGGTTGGTTGGAGGGTGTTGTTTTCTCCTTATTCATTGTATGTGCTTCGTCCTATTTTGACCTCTTAAAACCCTAGCTGCGACTTCCTACTTTAGCTCATGACAGGGCTAACCTTCTCTTCTTTCCTCCCATTCAACTCCTAAAAAATAAAGACTTGTGTCAAATACCACCTTAGCAACCACCTGCGTAGGAAGGCGGGAAGTCACATGATGCTAGAGCCACCAGAAACCATGCTCTGGTAGGAGGCGTAGGCGACACCATAACCTACCTGCCTGGTGTAGTGTAGGCATGTATGTGTGTCCACTGGAGTCTGAAAGGCTGGGAGACCTCAGGGCAGATCAGAAGGGCAACACTGTTATTTTAAAAGTTAGCATTTGGTGGGGGTGGGGGGTGGGTACTGGGGATTGAACTCAGGACTTCATGCTTGCCAGGCAGGCTCTTGTGCCACTGAGCTATACCCCCAGCCCCCTTAAAAGTTAGTATTAAATGAGTTGCCAGAATATGACACACAACAAGTCCAGAGCCCAGAGCTTCTTCCAGGAGTCCCTTTTCCTTTATTCATCTCCCAATGTATTAGCACAAAGAATCATGTCCATGATGGCTGCACTGGGTTCTTTAGACAACTGAGTATCTGGAAAATGAACCCTTGCTTAACTCAGCCTCAGGGACAAACATAAGGCTTTTCTTTCTCCACTACCTATTCCCACTTGGCCTGGGTGTAACGCTGTTGGAACTGGGGGGCTCCGTTGTTACTCTAGTCCAGAGCAGAGCTGTTCACCTGGGCCTTCTCTCCCTCCCTCACTCCCCCAGGGAGCTGTTGTCAGGAGACTTTCATGGTCCACTTCCTACAGAGAACTCAGCCCCACCGACAGCTGTGATTTCTAGGAGGCTCAGCTGAGCGCTCACTGCCCTCCTCCCATCCCCTACTGCCCACCCCGTGGGCATCCAGATGCACATGTCCTTGTTTGGAAACTGAAGGTGTAAATAGCTTTGAAAGTGACTAAGAGGTCTGTGGATTCCCAGCCTGACAGAACTGGTTAAGTCAAAACCCCTTTTATCATTTAGGAAAGTGAGGTCACAGAAAGGTGATGAGGGGTTGCTTGCTCAAGGTTATCCAACTAGTCCTTCATATTCCACTCCTGGTGGAGAAGAAAATAGAAGAAAAATGTCATTGCTGTTCTACCCCAGAGGTGTGGGAAGGAACTGGTTTATGCTTTCATGCATTTTTAATCCTAAGTACTTCTTTTCACTCCCTACACATTTCTGGGTACTAGTGCAATGTTTAGTGGCATGCTGTTACAGGCAAGGATGCACACTGGGCTCTAAAGAAGCCAAGCACAATAAATAATCATGAATTGTGAGACACATTGCCATTTCATGAAGATGGCCCAGGTACCCTGTCCCAAAGTAGAGCTCTTTAGTGACAAAATAAGTGAGACCGCCTAACTCTTAGAATCTTCCTATTTCCTGAACACTAAACCAAGAGGAATTATGGCTGGGACTGCACAGTGGGCCTTGGAGTATTTTGTACTTTACAGAAAAAGTGGGAAATTAGAAAGGTCTAATCTACCTTGAAATGATACAGGAATACAAGTCAGGAGCACACAGGTTCACACCCTTTAGGAAATGTAAAGGATGTTAGTGTTAGTTACCTGATGCTGCGTAACAAATCACTCCAGAGCTCAATGGTAGTAACCGTTTATTATCTCTTGCAGATTCTGTGGCTTGGGAATGCAGACAGTGTCGTGAAGATGGTTCTTCTGTGCTCCGTATTAACTGGATTCTCAGCTGGAAAACTCAAAGGCCAAGGACTGGATTCATCTGATGAAACATTCACTCACATGGTCAGCTGTTGGCCAACTCAGTCACATGTGGCCCTGCCTTGTGACTCTCTCAAAATGCAGTAAAGAAAGCCAAGTGGAAGTTATATTAAAGTTCCTTAAAAAATAAAAACATAAATGTCATGACCAACCTCAAGAGTGATGGAGCATGAATGACTTCTAGATCCTATTAGCATGGGCAGTGACTGAGTGCCTGGGATCAGAGGAGACGACAGGGCCCATGGCGTAATGGAAGCTTGGCAACGTCACATTATAAGAAGAGCGTGGCAGTTGAGGCACTTTAAGAACACGCAGTCACACAGCCAGTCCATGTGTGGGCCCTGACCATTTAGGAGACTTTTTCTCTAGTGAGGGAGAGCTAGGGACAGTGGCCTGAGACAAGTGGGGTACAGGGCCACCTACAGCCTTTTCTCATAGAACCACCATGCTTTGCCCTGCTGTTCATTCAGAGATTCCTTTCCATTCTTTTTGTAACTTCTTACCTTGGCCTACTACAAAAATTGTAACCGTTGATTTCTGATCTTTGGGAAGGACTCAGTCAATGGGTGAGGAAGAGGGCACATGTATGGAAGCCATCTTGCTGGCCAGCCATCTTCTACAACAAAACCGAGCCGAAAGGTAGCTTTGATTTTACTGTCCCTGAAAAACCTACGTGAATGTTAAATCTGTTTGTCCTAAAACTACATCACCTACTAAATTAAAATACAATAGAAGTAATATCTTCTTAATCACAGACCTCTTAATGAAATGTATTTGGGTTTGAGCAGGGGAAAAGGCAACTAGAGGTAGAATTGAGTGTCTAATACTGGGAGAGGTTACAAAGACAGGATTTTTGCTTGTGCCAGTGGATCAAATACCAGTTCTTGGAGGCAATTTATGTGATTTATTTCTAGCTAGAAACACAGAGGTCAGGTTGGTGTCAGAGATCCTTCCCTACTCCTCACACAGAGATCAGCCCACAGGACCAAAGCTTCTCTGTTAGCCTAACTCTCACCAGAAATGCCACTTCCCCCTGAGTATTCCTTTGGAAGGAACTAGGTGTTTTATACTTTCTATTTAAAAACAAAACCCCTGGCAAAAAAACTTATTGCTAACATTTGTTAAAAGTGTGCACTGGGCCAAGTGCTATCTTAAATGCTCACATCAGCTTACACAATTTTCCCAAAAATACCCTATGAAGCAGTTCTTCCTACCCACCTCTATTTTGCATATAGAGAAGCTGAAGGTACCGGGAAATTGAGCAACTTGTCCAAGGTAGCAGAGCTGGCCAGACCTGAACCTGGGATTCGAACTCAAGCTGTATGAGACAGCTTCCCATTTCTATGACAAAGCAGCTGAGATAATCAGCTTCAAAGAAGGAAAGGATTCTTTTGGTTCAGTGTTTCAGAACTGGCAGCCATGCTTGGTGGAGGAGGACTGTTTTTCTCTTTATGACCAGCAAGCAAAAAGAAAAAGGAAGGGAAGAGAAGGAGCCAAGATTTCAGGATCTCCTTCAAGGGCATTCTCCAGTGACCTAACATCCTTCCACCAGGCTCCATCTCTAAAGGTTCTCCTGCTTTGCAGCAGAATCAGGCTGGAAACCATACGGCACATACAAACTCTAACTGTAGCACAGCCTAACTGGAGCCAAGGATCTGGACCACTGCGTTACTACGTAGGGGAACCACATGCAGAGCAGTGATTGGAGGAAGAGATCATTCTGAACACCCTTATTAATTAAAAGTAAATGGGCATATGAACTAAAAGTCTACCAAAAATACTTAGTGAGGGAAATAGTAGTAAGTCAAGAGTAGGGGAAAAAAAGGAGTTAGAAGATATGTAAGTAAAAGGAAAAATGGGCCAGAGGTGTAGCTCAGTGATGGAGCACTTGCCTAATATGCACAAGGACCTAGGTTCGATTCCCGATATGAAGAAGACAGAAGACCAGATTGGTACAGTACACTGAAACAGTAATTTTTTACAAAAGACTGTAAGACAAGAAGAAAGAAAAGTAAAAATTAATAAATTTAGAAATAAAAACAAGGATTTGGCATTTGAAAGAATACTATTACTGTGTAGAGACAAGTACATTTTGATAGGCAGATGGCACTTACTTACAAAAAACATACAGCACTATGACAGATCAAATAACTGGAAATAAGAAGAAGCTCTTCCCATGACAAAAGCCTGGTCCTTTGGTATGAGTTTATGAAACATTTCCAAATTTTCAAAAAACAAAGCAAAACAAAAAGCCCTATTCTGCAAACTTCAAATGTATGTGAATGAATGTACATATAGACATGTTGTATGTCACCCGACTTATTTTATGAAAGCAACATGATTAACTTCAGAATCTGAAGGAGAAATGTGTTAGCTCTTTGTTGTAACCAAATACCTGAGAAAAACAACTGAATAAAAAGAGGTTTATGTTGGCTCATGTATTCTGAGGTTTCAGTCCATGATTGGCTGACTCCAGGGCTTTTGACAGTAGAGGGGAGGAACATGGTGGAAGGACAGCTGGAAGGAGAGAGAGGAAGGGAGAGAGGGAGAGAGCACCAACAGATAAGATGTACCCTTCAGAAGCGTGCCTCTAATGATTTGCCTTCTTCAAGTAGGCCTTACCTCCTCGAGGTTCCACTGCTCCTAATGGCACCATTGGCTGAGAAACAAGCTTTCAACATGTGAACTTTTGGGGGATATTTAAGGCCCACACCTTAACAAGAATCAAATCACATTATAAGTCAATCTTATTTATGAACATACATATTAAGATTTTTATCTTAGCAAGAGGACAGAAAAATATATGCACTACTCAGTGTACTTCATTCTAGAACCCCAAAAATGGTTACAAAGAAGAGAAACTCACACAGCAACCATATCATGGGGGAAAATTATAATATGTATATTTTTTCTTTACATATGTGTAGCTATGCAAAGGGATTTTAAATGAGATATTTGGTTATGTTTTAAAACTTTAAAATCAGATGTTGGTGATTTAGTGATTGTTTTTGTCACACAGGATGTACTTCAGTAATTCAGTGTGTCAGCCAGGTTTCCAGCACTGTGACAAACTGTCTGAGATAATCATTTTAGGAAGACAGAAGTTTTTATTCTGGTAACAGTTGCAGTTCATGGTCAGCTGGTCCCATGACTTCTAGGCCTGTGGCACCATAGTACATCATGGTGGGCATGTGTGGCAGAAGATGCAGTTCCTGCATAGCAACAGAGAGGCAAAGAGAAAGAGAAAAGTACTAGAATGTCAGTAACTCCTTCTAAGGCAGTGCCCAATGACCTAACTTTCTCCAACCAGGCCCCGCCCCTTAAAGGACCCATAGCTCCCCAATGTGCCACAGCTGAGACCAAGCCTTCAACATGTGAGCTTTTGGGGGATATTTCAGATAAAAACTATAGCACCCAGAAAGTCAGATTGCTTGGTCAGCATTGTTCAAACCCATCTGCCTAGTACTAGAGTGTATCCATTACTCCTGGCATAGGGATGTAGAGGAAGGGGACCTGGGACCAGGGGAAATATTAGCACCTTGGGGGGGTGAGGACCCTTTTGAATCAGCTCTAAGACTGTGGTACTTAGAGCTGATTCAAAAGACTCAGGTGTAGCAAATACTTTTACAATGCCCAGGAAACAGGGCAGGAAACATTGCTTCTATCTGTCCAAAGTCTGTGCTTTTCTTTCTTTTGCTTAGTTTCATTTGATCTGTCTCCAAATCATTTTTATCTATAGCCTTTCAAAGAGGAAAGTAAGTGGGTAGCATTAGCTATATTGGACTTCTGGTCAAAGCATGAAAGAGTATGAACTGAAAGCAAAAAATCCCTTTAATTCTTAAAGAAGAAACATACATTGTTTTTCTCAATTCTGTATGCATTCTAGAATCTAATTCTAGAACTGTTGTCAATAACTATTCAGGATAAGAAAATATTGTCCATAAATATTAGAAAGGGAGAAAGCAATGTATCTTTTACTGATGACATGATTGCAGACCTAGACTGAACTAAAAATGACTAAAAGTAAAGAGTCCAGATGCAGAATTTCTAAACTGCAAAAATTCAGATATGTCTTATATATTGTATGTGTGCAGACTGGGGTTTTGTGTGTGTATATGTACATATATGGCATTATTTGTAGCAATATAAAATGGAAATAAAATAAACACATTTGTTGTTTATATTTCAATAAAAACAAGTTAAACACAAAGGTATTGATTTAACTTCTAATGAACACTATTCTGAGAAATTATACAGAGCTGTTAATAAATTGTTATACTTGGTTAGAAAAATAAATACAATAGTTCTTCTTACTAACACTAACATGTAGGTTTCCCCTTTAAAATCACATAAGTTAATTTCAAGTTATTAATAAGTTAATTTCTTACCAGGTGTGGTGGTGCATGCCTATAATCCCAGCACTCAGGAGGCTGAGGCACCTTGTCTCAAACCACACCTCCCCAAAAAAGTTAATTTCTTATTTCCAACAAAAATAGAGTGATTCTTCCAGTAAAATAACAAGAAGAATACCAAAGACATTTATTTTTAAAAGATATAAAATTTGGGCGTGTAATTCTATTAATCCCAGTACTCTAGAAGGCTGAGGCAGGAGATCACAAGTTTGAGCTCAGCCTGGACAACTCAATCACTTAATGACCCAGCTCAAATAAAAGAGCCTGGGGAGGTGGCTCACTATGCAGGTGCTAGGTTCAAAGTTCAGTACTGGAAAAGAAAAAAAAAGATTACTAGTTGACCTTTTTGTATTTTTTTGCAATTAAATTTAAAAATATATCACAAAGTGATAACTATATAAGCAACGGAGTATTAAGTTAAAAACAGAATAAATTTATTGAGTCAGAACTAAAAAGAAATTTAACATTAATTCAACTCTGGGAGCTTAAAATATGATGAGTCTGGAGTTGAGCAGGTGAGGAGAGGTGCTGCTCACTACTAAACGCTACTGAGATAATTAGATACTGGTATAGGGAATATTTACACGATTAGTAATTAGGAATAATACTCGGAATTTGATTATCTTTGGAAAGTCTTAACATTCTTAAGTCTCCTTTTTTTTTTTTTCCCTTATTGGTAAAACGAGACCCATAATGCCTATCTGGAGGGCAGTTTTGAGGAATAATGAACACAATGTATGTAAAGCACTTAGCATTATACCAGAAACATAATAAACAGTTATGATCATGAGCCACTGTGTTAAATATAGACAGCATGCAAATATTAACAAACTGCTTAAATGATCTAGAAATCCAGCAGAAAAACATTTTTGTCCCAGTAGGGGAGAAGAAACAAGTTTCTGATCATAGAAGCATGAAGGATAGTATCACAGACAAAATGAATTTCCAAAGCCTTTAAAAACAAAGTGAAACAACTCCTGAACAAAATTGGGTGTGGACAGTAAGCACCAACTGTGGAGTTCCAAAGTGGGGTAGCTTGGGAACAGGTGGTTCCAGCCGGCCAGCCGAGGCATAGATGGAATTTCAGTATGGAATCGCACTTTTGACAAAAAGCCCTTCCAAGGGCACCAGAGAAGGAAGTCGCAGCTTTCCGTGTGAGCCCAAAGGCCATGAAATCAAGCAGAGACAGACCCAAACCCTATTCTGCCATTCTTGCCAGAGTCCTGTGTGCCTCCTGCAGCCTGGACTGCAGAAGAGCTTCATATGCCCTAAATGGGTTTGTGGTTCTCCCTGGTCACCCACCCACCAGCTAAGCTATCTCCCTAGCTCATTTCCAGCCAATGAGCTAACAAGCAGTTCACCTAACTCATTTCCAGCCAATGAGCTAGTCAGCAGCTCACCTAGCTCATTTCCAGCCAATGAGCTAGCAAGCAGTTCATCTAACTCATTTCCAGCCAATGAGCTAGCAAGCAGTTCACCTAACTCATTTCCAGCCAATAGGCTGGCAAGCAGCTCACTTAAGTCATTTCCAGCCAATGAGCTAGCAAGCAGTTCACCTAACTCATTTCCAGCCAATGAGCTAGCAAGCAGTTCACCTAACTCATTTCCAGCCAATGAGCTAGCAAGCAGTTCACCTAACTCATTTCCAGCCAATGAGCTAGTCAGCAGCTCACCTAGCTCATTTCCAGCCAATGAGCTAGTCAGCAGCTCACCTAGCTCACTTCCAACCAATAGGCTGACAAGCAGCTCACCTAGCTCATTTCCAACCAATCCAGCTGCCCCTGCCAGCCTCCTTCACCATAGTCAATGGCCATTGTTCATTTGCCTTTCATCTCATCCGATTAAATCTCATGGCTTCTTTTTTTTTTAATCTCAAATTTCAGGCCATTTTCATACTCAGTCCAGCTGACACATTTTTTACGTAGTTCACACCTCTAAGGTATTGTTCCCTGACATAGTCACTGTGGCTGGACCACTTTTCTTATTTCCCTTCTTCCTCTGGTGAACTCCTTTATCTTTTCTGACTCCAGAATTTGGGGAAGCCTTTCTTGCCCCACATTCGGCTGCACCAAAAGCTCTTCTCCCAAGCATCACGGCAGCCTGTGCATGTCACGGTAACTCTCAGGGATCTTTGCTCTTGGCCTAACGCCTGGCTTGCGGTACTCCTAGGAAAGGTTCATGCCATGTGTCTCTGTCTAGCCCACTGAAGGCCACTGGTTTTGACGTCAGTGGGTATCCTGCTGAAACTGCGCATGCTCCTCTAGACAGGGGTTCTCCGCTCTGACTGCGCGTTAGTATTTACTGAGGAGCGAGGAAACATTGCATCTTCCCTCAGTACACTCTGTGCCATCGCACTCCCACCAGCCTCCACAACCCCAGGAGGCTGGGACTGTGTTCCCACTTGCACTTCCCCACAGGCCTGCCCTTTAAGCCGTCCCTGGAGGCTACCTCAACTTCCCCAGGTGCCTACATCACTGGCCTGCCTTTTGTGCTCATCCCAGGAGCGGCACTTTGACTGTCACTGCAGGACCTGATGGTGCCCCAGGAGAGGCTAAGGGAAGTGTGATGGGGATGGGGAGGATCCAGTGTGAGTCTCAAATGTACATAGTTTAGAATCCCTATTTTGGCCTGGGAACCAGCACCATGCACAAGCTACTGCCAGAGTGGGAACAAGCCAGACCCAGACTATCCATGTGAGTCAGCGCCATTCACGGACTGCAGGGCGAGAGAACAAGGCCACACTAGGAAGCAAGCCCTGCCTGAGAACCAGCACCGTGCATAGGTCACCCCAGGAGAGGGGACAGACAGACCCCAGCTCCTTCTGGCGCTCGGGCTGCCGATCAAGAAGCACAAATCCCGACCCATACCATAAGTATCAGGCTGATCCAGAGAAACACAAGCTGTGATGATGGCTTTCGAGGTGAAATGCAATCGGACGCCTGTGGTGCTTTGGTGTTTCGGTGACCTTGCAGGCCTAGGGCCAGTGGTCTGATCATCTGTTCAGAGGACAGCTGTACACAGTGGGGGTGAATCTCCTTCAGAGGGTTGTGGCCATTGTTGAGTCCCTATTGCCCTGTTTTGAAGTCCTATATCATTTTCAATGTTTTGTTGGGTTGGGTTTTATTCTCTTTTGTTTTGTTTATGTTAAATCCAGTGGTGTAAGCAGCTATTTCAAAGATAGGGAGATATATTATGGTAGCCATTTTGGATTTGCTACTGTCTTGTTTTGAAGTCCTTTATTACATTCTCTGTTTTGTTTTTATTGTTTCTATTCTATTCTGTTCTGTTTGATTTTTACTATGTCAGAGGGTGTCTGCAGCTATTTTGGAGACAACAAAAGGCATTGTGGTAACTATTGTTGATCACTTACACTGGTTTGTATTGATTGGTTTTATTTTGTTTTATTTTCCTTGGTTTTAGCCTCTTTAAAATAAAAAAATAGGGCTGGGGATCTAGCTCAGCGGCATAAGCGCCTGCCTTGCAAGCTCGTGGTCGTGAGTTCGATCCCTGGTACTACCAAAAAAAAAAAAAAAAAGCTAAAATAAAAAAAATATAAATCCTTATTTAAGGAAAAGAGCAGAGAAATAGATATTGCAGAACAGCTGGGCCCTTCCTAAGGGCCTATGACACACCCTGAGTTTTAAACTTCATTACTTCAGAGTAAATCTGCCTCTAACAGTGGTAACCATCACTGATTGGGCCAGTAGGGGCCAGAGACTTTTCATATAGGGCTCTGCTTATAGCAAACCAGCAAAGGTGTGGTAGTCTCACTGTAAAAGTGAGGACTGTCTAGCCCAGAAGGTTCTGTACTGAGGCCTGTGCCACACATGTGGAGCTAGAATTCAAACCTATTTCTGGGAAAAATGGAGCCTGGGGCCCTGGAAGCCCCCTCTGCCAATGGTGCATCCTTCATGTGCCCTGAGCCCGTCAGAGTCAGCTCTCCCCATGGTTCCAAATTTTCAAATACCAATCTCCAAAATGGGGTAGGGAAAGACTGACAAGACTGTCTGCTGGGATAAAGGAAGAAATGATCAGAGACTCGACGCCAATCGATTTTTACCTTTTCCTTTTAAAATGTCTGTGTATGTTTGTGTTTCATAAAGTATGTATTACCAGAGTGGCACATGCCTGTATAATTTATAAATCAGTACTATTTGCGTTACAAGTGAAGAGCAATTCTCTGGGCCAGATTGCCTGAGGGGAAATCTTGGATTGGCCTCTGCATCCTTGGGAAAAGCCTTTCTGTGTTTCAGTTCCCTCATCAGTGAAATATTTAGGAGAGAAGAATAGCACCCAGGGGCACCACGAGAAGTAAACGAGGCGGTATATGCAGAATGTTCACAATAGTGACATGCAGTAGTATTGCTATGTGTACATTGAGTCTCTCTCTCTTTCTCTCTCTCTCTTACTGCTTCTTTAATAAAAACAGGATGTGATTCTCTAAGTTTGGCAATTACTGCTCTAACTATTCAACTGACTCTAGAGGTACGGAAACAAGGCATGTCAGACCGAGACCCTTCCCCAGGCTCCCCTTCTGCCCAAGCCAGCTCAGCCCAAGCCAGCTCCACAAGAGGGGGCCCTGGTCCGAGGGCTTGTTTCTTTGTGCTGTCCACTGGCCCAGTGAGCCCAGGAGCACAGAGAGGGCTACACAGAGTTTCCCTGGGATCACTGGAGGATGGAAGGGCTGTAACACAAGGCTCCATTCACAACAACCGCCTGCTGTCTGGAGAGAAGAAGACAGGGCTCTGTGTGCTGGGGCCACTCCCCTGCCAGCAGTCCAGCAAACAGCTGCTGGTACCTGAAAAGAACCTCTGCCACCCCATGTCCAGGCCGCGGCACTGGGAAGTGGAGAAACGCACCACAGAGAAAGGAAGGAAGAAAGAAGCGCATTGACCTTTGCGATGCTGGCTGCCTTTCTCCCCAACCCCTGCTGCTCTCTCCGGTGACAGCCTCGCTGTCTCACCCTCCAGCAGCCCCCAGTGCCTTGGAGCACAGCTGTCTGCTCTCCTAACTCTTCCACCCCCTGAATGCTGTCATCCTGCCTTCCTTTTCCCGAGGGACCTTGGGCAAGTCCCAGCCCCCCACTCTGGGCTCTGCTCCTCTCTGGGTTGTCCTCTCATTCTCTCAGACAGATTTATAACTTATGCAAATAAATGCAGGTGATTAGGCAGATGATTATGTAAATGATGTTTTCCCGTGGCAATCTGGTAACTCCAGGAGGAAATAACCATGACTGAAAAATGGAGCATGTAGTCAACATGTAGAAGGTAAGGAAACTAGAATTTAATCTAGACCCGCTGTGGATAAAATAAGAGATCACTGACCCTTCAAATTTCTATGAAATCCTCAAATTTGTAGCAAATTCGACAATCTGATTACCTAGATCCACTGCACTTTCCCACTGGAGTTAGTGGTTGTTAGGAAATGATCAAGTAAACTAATTGCTTTATTTTACCAGACTCATACTCTTACACTGATCCTCTGTGTATATTTTACACTGACAAAAAATTTCCTGGATTATCTAATAGACAAAATATTTCTATAGAAAGAGCCAAGAAATACAATTGTTAAACTACTTGTTGTAAACTTCTTTCCTCAGTTTTAAAGAATTAATAAAGCTGGGTTTTCATGAACCATGTAAGAAGAAGCAATTGGGCTTTTAAGGTTGAAATGAGAGTAGACTCATTTCTGTAGATTGAAAAATAGCTACAAGAAAATTATGCACATTACACATAATTATTTTTTAAATCTGAGAAAGGTTATTGGAAGTCAAGTGCGTGATGATCTCTGGAAATCTAGTAATGAACACTGCAGCAGCTGAAATTCTATCTCCAATTTCCTCCTACACATGCTACCTGTAACTTAGGAAAGTGACCCTAGTCCCTGTCACCCACAAGCTCCAAGAGCTTCTGGAACGTGTTATTTAAAAGTCATAGAAACAAATTATAGTTTAGAGAACCACTCTTCAACATGAGAATTCTATTCTATTGTTTGGTTAGAAGTGGAATCCAATTTGGAAATGTTTAAGGAAACGTCTCAGCACCACCATCTGGTGGGGAGTGCAGACGAAAATCCCACATTATCCTTGGATTTGATTCATCTCAATAGTCCTTCCTTAGGTTTGTTCTTTTTCCCTCACAGGGCCTACATTCTGAGATGTTCCTGTTTCAGTACTTAGGTAACTGAAAAGTCAGAAGTGCAGCAAAAATTAAATTTTCTGCCAAAGTTCAATTCTCAAAGTTTTACATATTTTAATAACGAATATTCTTGGGTTGTAACGAATATTCTTGGGTTGTGCAATGTTGCTATCTCAAGAGAGATGATTTATTGGCCATACAAAAAAGGTAATTTGATTTTTCTTTTTTTGTGTGTGTAATTTTTTATGTAAGGCACAAATAGGGTAAATTATTGGATTGTGGTATTTATAGTTATAGACAGATAGATGAGGCAAAAGTTAGGCTACTAAAGGAAACTTAACTTCTATATTATCATATGCTAAGATGTGATAGTTTTGAGACAGACAGTGGACAATAGTCTTTCTACAGCCTTTCTGTAGTGTTCCTAAGACGGCCTGAGCTTGTGCCCATGATGGTGAGCACAAGGGTATGACATTATAGAATGCTTAGCCTAAGAATACAGGTACCCTGTGTTCAGCACTTCCTACGTCTAGGTGCTGGTCTAGATTCCATACACAACAGGAAGTACATTGACCTATGAGGCTGCCTATGAGGAGCTTAAACTTGGAGAGGGGGTGCAGAGCACAAGCAAATAAATAAATATGTATTACATCAGACAGTAATCATGCTCTGACAAAAGCTCAGTGCCAAGGAGACAGGGAAACTTCATGAAATAAGGAATTTCTTAAAATTACCTTTGTTCATCAACTTTCTGTCGGTGTAACAAACACCTGTGATAATCAACTTACTAAATTTTGAAGGTTTCAACAGTTTTGGAGGTTTCAGTCCATCACTGGTTGACTCTGTTGCTTTTGGGCCTGTGGTGAGGCAAGCCATCAGGGTAGGAGGTGTATGGCAGAGCAAAGCCATGTACCTCAGAGCTTAGACAAAAATGGAGTGGGTGGCTTGGGTCCTAATAGTCTCTTCCAGCACATTCCTCTAATGACCTAAGACTTCCCACTAAGCCCTGCCTCTTAAATTTTACTTCCTTCCAATGTCACTAATGGGAGTCATGCCTTTAACAAATGGGTCTTGAGAGACTTCCCAGATCCAAGGTATAGCACATCCAAGCTATGTATGGTCCATTGCTGTAGTGACCATGTGTGTGTGAGGGGGTGTCTGTCTAGTCCTTTGATGCTCTAGTGACCATATGGGGGGACGTCTGTCTAGTTCATGGTATTAAATTGGTGGGGGGAGGGTAAATATATTTCAAACCACATCTTTCCACTAGCATAGGAGATGTTTTAGCCTCCATAGTTAATTTTTGTTTTACTTCTCAGTTTATTCAGCAGCTGGCTCTTGAAAGCATTCACTGGAGACTTCCTTGAATATTCTAAGAATTTCTGCCAAGATGAAGGGATGTTCAGAGACATTTTGAGACCAGAGTGTATGTTAGTAATAGAAACTGTGAACTCTAGAGGGCTCAGTCGATAGGATTGGAGAGTTAAAGGTGAAAAGAGTTGGTGTCACACAGACATGAGAGTCCAGATGATTAGCGATGTCAAGGAGTTTTAAATTTCTTGTAGTAGATGACAGGAAGAAAGAAAGAAAGAAAGAAAGAAAGAAAGAAAGAAAGAAAGAAAGAAAGAAAGAAAGAAAGAAAGAAAGAAAGAAAGACAACCATGGTACAGCAGTACCAGTTTCCAAGGCAGAAGCTACCAAAGTCCTTCCATCAGTACCAAGGCACTGGTTCCTCCAGCTGTTGGAAGTACCTGGGAGAAGGTGAGGAGACCTAAATCCCTTCAAGAACATGGAGCCTGGCTGAAGGTATGTGCAAGGCTATAACTCCCTCCCTAGGGGCACCTCATGTCCAAAAGTAAGTCAAAGTCAAGTACAAAAGTCCAGCCTCCTTGTCTCAATGAAGGATACCCCTAAAGGCTTGTTTGAGCCTGAGACCTCTTTGTGGAACCCACTGAAGCTTCCATCGCCATCTCCGGCACAGTTCAATGCCCTCTGCTCAATCCTGCTTTCCTCTCTCCCTTACAGGTGTTCTCAAAGGCATTCACCAGTGGTCTGTCCACATGGATGCCTCTACCTCAGAGCCTCTTGCCTGGGGAAACTGCTCTATGCTAGTTGCTAATGGATGTGTTTCTAGGATGCAAACTGTAAAATGGGATGGGGGGGTATCAGGAATCAAAGTCATGACCTTGAGCTTGGCCAGGCACGCGCTTATGCCACTGAACTAAACCCCCAGCCTAAAATGGGATTTTGGAACTGCACCACCAACTAGTCAGTCACCAAAAAGGATATCATCACTGGTAGCAAGTGGAGTATTCATAGTTTCTGGCATGCTGTGATTGCAAAATGTTACCAGTGGAGAGGCTGGGATGGGTTATCGGTAGAGGATAATGAGGGCAATAGCTCAGGCATTTGAAAGGTTTATAGGAAGTTGTAATTACATGGAATCAGTTGGCAGCTGCTGGGGGCTATTTTTATACTAGAGAAATATAAGAAAAGGTGTGAAGGTGATTAACTACCAATGTAAGATGAACTGTGAACATCAGAAAACTTCCCTGGAAGCATATGAAGGACTCATTTCTTGTAGTCACAGGGGAGACAAAGAGAGGTCAGACCCAGGACTTAATTACAACAGAGGTGGAATTCTAGACAAGGTAGAATTCTCATGGAATCTTTGTATGTGTAGCTTAAAGTCTTGTTTGGGAAAAAATAGGATGGGGTCATTTGGGTCAATGAATTGGGGAGCCTGTTACTCTGAAATCCCCTGAATATTTTGGGTGTATGGAGGTGGCCTGGGCGGCCCTGCTCAACCCTTCTGCTCCCCACTTTGCTCAAGGCAATTCAGAGGCTTCTGGCTTGCACACCAACACCTTCCCACCTCAGGAAACCCCCAGAGTCCCTCCTGGCCATCAGAACAATAACTATAGGTAAGTTCCCAAAGGATCTATCCAGGGAAGTGCTGAGACTACTAAAGGGGAAAAGGGGGTTCATATTCAGAGCTGTAGGAAGTGGCAGACACTGCAAGAACTGAGAGTGTGTATATGACAGTGCTGGACTGGGGTATCACAGATCATAATCAGGAACTTTCTTAGGTAGAGTCTGTAGCCTGGAATCGCTTCTCTGATGCAGCATTTGGTGCCTTGTAATTCCAGGAGACATTGCTAAGGCAATGCTAGGCTGACTCTTGCAAGCTTGGAGAAAATGAAGGCACACATTTAGGGAGGTAGGAATGCTAGAAATTTCCGTGGCAGAGTGGAAGAAGACGGTACTTAACTCCTAGAGACTTGGCTTAAGGTAAGACTAGGTGGGTGGTGGCAAACACCTCAGACAGTTTCCAAACAGGGTCTGCAACAAGAAATAGTAGATGGCGAGGCACAGTAAAAATGGAAAACTGAGGGATGGGCCTATGGGAGTGAGTGAGAAGTACAAAGAGCTATGTGACCTCCAGAGAATGTCCACTATTGAAGTTGAACAAACAATCAAGTAGACTAATCACCAACTGGTCACTGTCATGCCTACCATAGTGCTGGCATGAGTGGGCATGGTTGGAAGGGTGGAGCTATGCATAAATTACGCAGCAAGGGCTTCCCTCACCAAGGCTCATCTAATTGCTGCATAGACCTTTGTTGGCCAGAGGTCAAATTTGCAGCTCCACGCTGGGACTCACCGCTTAAGTCAGTCACAATGCTCCTATCCGGGAGAATCTGTGATCCATTTTGACTGGAATTGACATATATTCCAGATAGAGGCTTTCCTTTCCTGACGGTACTGTTTCCAGGGACTTAGAACCAAAGCCAAGCACACAAGACCTCACATAATATTGCATGATAGCGAAGGACAAACTTTAAGTACAACATAGGTACAAAGGTGTGCATACGGCCACAGGATGGTTCACTTTAATCACATACTGTGCCACCCAGAAGCCAATAACCTTCCTCATGGAGCAATAGGCTATGTCTTTATAGATTTTGCTAAGGTACCAGTTTTGTGGTGGTGCCCCAAGAGGTTGGGGTAGCATCTTCCAGAATGGGGTTAATCCTTCAGAATAGCCATGATATAGTACCATGCTGCCACTGGGTAGAATGTAGGGTTAGAGAACAGAGAGTTGAAGTAGAGGTGGCCCTTTTTATTCACTTTGTCAGTGGCCCACTTGGGGAATTTTGCCTCTATAGACACTGAGATCTAGAAGTCCTGGTTCTTGGACCAGAAACACTTCCCAAGGGACACGATAAGTATCTCCAAGGCTACAGCTGCACATGGTCACTTATGGAGCTTTGTGCCAGGGGAGTCACCACTCTGGCACTGGTGATGGACCCTGATCACCAGAAGTGGACAGGACTACAGGTGAAGCATCTGCAGAACTACACAGAAAACTTGACTGACACAAGCAGCTTGATTAGAAATAGAATCTCACATACATCAAGTAAAGAATGTACATTCTCTTCCAGAATAAAAATCAATGATGGCACATGCAATCGAAAGAAATATATTAAATACCAAAAGAGTTGTAGGGGCTGTAGTTTCCCAACCTTTTATTTATTTATTTATTTATTTATTTATTTATTTATTTATTTTCAGTATTAAGGCATTGAACCCAGGTCCTCATGGTTGCTAGGCAAGAGCTCCACCATGGAGCTATGTCTCCAGCCCTTCTTAGAAGTTTTGGAACTTTGAGACAAGGTCTCACTGAGTTGTCCAGGCTGACCTCAAACTTGTGATCCTCTCACCTCAGCTTCTGTAGTACCTGGTATTATAGGCATGTGCCACTGTGCCCAGCAGTTTCCCAGCATTTTCAATCATGTGCTTCTAGCATTGTCGGATGGGTTCCCTGGAAATCAGACTCTGCGATGGAGATTAGTCTTTTTAGGGAGTCCTCCTCTCATCACCCTTGTGAAAGAAAAGGGAAGCAGGAATGAACAGAAGGAGAAACTGAGCTACATATCATGCGGCACCAATGAAGTCTTCAGCCCTAACAATGTCACCGGAAGCTTTAGACCCATATCAGCCCTTTAGAACTAGGGCCAGATAATCATGGAAGAAGATATGACTTTGAGTGAGGAAATCCCCCAAGAAGACCAACTTCCGGCAGCCCTTTTTGGTGAGTACCTGGGAGAAAAACAAAGTCTTCCATTGCCAAAAAGGGATCTGGGCAGCACATCATGTAAATTTTTAGTATATATCTACATAGAACAATTATCAATTTACAAATAATATAATTTTACTGTTACACTGATGTACAGTACACATGCAATAAAAATAAATTTAAAAGTTGTGAGTTAGTAGATGAAATAAGCAACATATGAAAACATTTGGTAATGGATAGTTTCCTATTATTAGCTAATATCATAAGACAATGTACATTCAGAGTAAAATTCATCAGGAATGGTATGTCTCTAGATCAATATCTCTGGTAGCCTGGATAATGTTAGTTTTTTGGACATCTTCTTTCCAGACTTGAATAAATCATTCTCCCCTTTTACACAGATGGTAACATCCTAATTCCAGCATTCTCAGCTTGGCCACTTTCTTAGGATTCACTGCAGTCTGCATTATTTATCTTCAATTGTGCTTTTTTTCAAGCATTTACGAGGCTTGTGTAAAATAATTCAGAGTGGATACTCACCCCAGTACATGCAATTTTCACTGTTTCTCAGTATGCTGAGAGCAAAGGAAAGCGGGAGAGGCCCGTCATCAACTTCTGTGTACTTTGGAACTTGCCCTCATTCCCAATTTGTAGGCTTCCAAGCCACCGCCACTTTGGCACGCAAGGTATCACTCAAGGTGAGTCGCTTATTTTTTAGGTGAAAATAAGTGGTAATAGTATCTGTAACATTTTTGGCCTGCAACTACAGGACCATCTCTCACACTCCCTTGGGTTTAGAGATCTCTCAACTAGGGAGTAGGTCTGTGCCATGGATAGAGGTTTGTTCTTTCTCTCTCCATCCTTGCTGTGAGGTAATGCTTTCCAAATGACTCCTCCATTCCATCGTGCCGTTGTTGAACCCCTCTCTGACAGTACACACTTCCATTGTAAGTGTTTTTATAAGTAATTAGGGACCAGTCAATGTGAGGTTCAAGCAGGCCTCTGAGGCTATTTCCTACTAAGCATTAATGTGAACACTTACTGTTGGGCTCACAGTGGGCATCTCTACGAACAGCCTACAGCAATTTCATGAGTAATATGACAGAAAAATATCTGAGCAATTCAACATTAGGTGGAAGGAAATCGTTTTGGTCCCCAACTTTTTCTCTTGAAGCAAGAAATTCTGCTTCATGAGACCAGTGCATCAGAATTACCTATGGTACAACAAAAAGTAAACAAAATAACCTCTAATTCCTAAAACCTACCCTCATTAACTCTGATTCAAGACAACTGTGAATAACTAAAGACCTGCCCTAATGCCTTTTTGAGGCAGAGTCTCGATATGCACTTTGGGCTGGACTTAAGCTCACTTTGTAGCCCAGGCTGGTCTTGAACTCACAGTGATCCTCCTGCCTCAGCTTCCCGATTCTGGGATTACAGGAGTGTGCCACCACACCTGGCTCCATAATGCCTTTGTACTGACATTATGACAGGAGATGATTTCTGTTTTAGTGACTACTGCAAGGTGATCTGAAGTGGCAACTGCAGTACACTCCTAGGGGGATATAGCTTCCTGCTGCTCTCTATTTTATAATATGGCCTTGGTCATTAAGGGGCTGAACAATGGGGAAAACTCCAGCCGCATGTCTGTGTTTTTGGCAGCGAGATGAAGGAAGTGATAAAAGAAAGAAATGGGCAAAGACACGTGTCATCTGTCAGGACCGTGTCCCAGAGCTGCTCCAGGAGACCTCCACTGACGTTCCATTCTATAGAATGTGTGTCACGACTGATATAAAAGGAACTGAAAAAGACATTGTGAATTCTGGGCAACTCTGTGGTTGGCTATGGGGGGGGATGTTTATCACTACAGTAGAAGAGTATCACTGGGATGACGGGCTCTGCCCAGACTTACCAGTCAACAGCTTGCCAGGCCGTGGCCAGCTCTGGAAATCCAAAGTGCACTTCTGACTGTGGGCTGTAACCTTATCCCAAGGACACCGCATTATGGCCAGAATTAGCAACGGCTTCTGCATCGTGCTGGATAACAACCCTCCCTACAGTGGAAATGTGCGTGAAACACACTCTGTCAGCTCTGTTCAGGTCATTCTCCAGCACTTTTTCTGGCAGCCTACTTTAAATGGGGTGAAAGAAAGGAAATATTAAAATGGAAACACCCTAAAATTCTTGGGACAAAAATTCAAAGTCCTGCTCATATCTCCCACATTCCTTTTTGTCCAGGTGCTAGAAAAAGAAATACTTAAAATAAATGACATGTGATCACTTCCAAAATGTGTGGTCCAGCTGGAGGCTTAAACCAAATGGAGATTTTTCCCATTTCTATTACAGACCAGCGTTCTCTACAGCAATCAGCAGAAGTATCACTGGCACGAATCCCCCTCACACAGAGCTCTGCTAACCATACTGGCTAGCACACAGCTCTTGGGCGTGTCAGTCGCTCTATTTCTATCTGAAGGCAACTCACTGGTGTAAGGTTTGAAAGGCGTCCCTGGAGTGGTGCACTGTCGCTGTCTTGCCCGGAAGCCACATAAATTGCCTATTAAACCTTAAAATATGCCTAAGGTAGCAAGATAAGCAGATGGCCCTGACATTCCTAAGAATAGCTGGAAACTATTCTGGTCTTGCCACAAACTGTTTCTAAACACATTCCAGAGAGTTTGATCTAGATTACTCTCACCCATGGCTACCAAAAGGTTCCAATATTCTAGGGAACCTGCAACACTTCTGATTGCTACATGTTTTATTTTAAACACATGTAAGACTCTAGAAATCCCCGGTTTCTACAGGTCGTTAGTGCCATGTAGTAAGCTAGAATCTCAGGACAAGGCTTCAAGGGTGTTTACAATTTACAATGCTCATCAGCATCAATTACCATTAGAATACTTCACCAAAGCTGTTCGTAAGGTTCTTTTTGTTTCAAAGATGGGTAGTTTTAAAGTTATCAACAGCAAAACCAGAATTTTTAAGCAAGGTATTTTCAAGGTCCAGAGAGGATATCCTAAAATCTTTTATCATATTAACTACTATTGTAGGCAGGGCCTAATATATTAGATTTGTGCTTTTGTGATATAAAAATAACATGATGGATGTAATCATTATGTACTGCAAACATACTAATAAAAATTAAAATGTAAAAAACCCAAATACACTCACTAGTGTATTTAGTTGTAAGATATGGAACCTCTTCCAAGAAAAGCATTCGGTTGTAAGATATGGAACCTCTTCCAAGAAAAGCATTCAAATACACATACACAAACTTTATAATAAAATTTTAGGGGTTACTGACTTATAAAATCTATTTATGTTCCTTCTAGTTTCAAAACCTCAAACTCATGGAGGGAGAAAATAAGTTTTAAGAACTCAAAATTGTTTGAAGCTTTGAAGAAGAAAAAGTAAACATGTTTTTCTACATCAATTTGAAAATGAATCGCTTAGGAAATAAAGTTAGTGCTTTCAAAAACTTACCCCACTGATGTTTTAAATTTCAAAATCAAATTATATACCATCTAGTAGTATACATCTCAAAAATTATTCTAAATTGAACAGAATATAAGATAAAGGTTGTGGTTTTGTTGCTGTTTTTTACAATGGAAAACATATGCTCCATTAGTTCAGCATTTCTCCATTGGGACTTTTTTTCTATTTGACAAGGGGATCTCGCTAAGTTGCCCGTGCTGGCCTTGAACTCCTGGAGCTCAAGGTGATCCTTTTGCCTCACCCTCCAGAGTACCTGGGGCTCTAAATGTGCACCACTGCACCTGGCTCATCAGCACCTTGGGGAATTTGGGTCTGTAAGTGAAACTATTGTGAAAACATTTTATACATACCACTCTGAAGAGCATCGACTTTAATATCATTTGTTATTAGCAACTTTACTGAGATATAATTCACATACCAAACAATTTACTCCTTTGAATGATGAAGATTCTTTTTTTTTTTTAAAGTATATTCTCTACCTCCCAATAATTCCAACCTCAGGCAACTACTCATCAATTTTCTGTCTGTGAAGACTTGCCTATTCTGGGCATTCCATATAAATGTCTATACAATCCTTGGTGTTTCATGACTGGCTTCTTCCACTTAGCATGGGGCTTTCACCATGCATTGCATTGTAGTGTGTGTCATTTCTCCATTTCTTTTTATGGTTGAAAAAGATACAGTGTATGGACATAGCTCATTTTGTTTATGCATCATCGGTCATTGGGCATTTTAGTTGTTTCTGATTCTTCTATCAATATTTAGGTGCATGTTTTTGTGTTGACCAGGCCCTGTACTGTTTTCTTTTTATTAGTACATGTTTGGGTGCATAATGAATATAGTCATTGTGGGTAGTTGGTACATGTACATGGCGTAACTTCATTCTATTTATATCCCCTTCCCCTCCAGGTCCTTAACTTTTATTCACACAAGGCAAAACAGCAAAACAGAAGATCTCTTATAGCTGCCAGAACTATATAAAATTTGTTTTTCAATACTTTTAGATGTTTCAGAAACAGCTTCCTCTCCTCCTTGATGCCTTCTTCATAGGAATACTCCAAGGAGGCCTGGACTGAGTAGACACTGGTCTGCGGAGCAAGGTACCCATGGTGCTATTTCTGCTTCTTCACAAAAGATGAAATTGAAAATGGTATCCATGTTGAGAAAGCTGGGAACTGGCCTGCTGAGGATTCTAGAGACTGATCTGAAAAGAGTAAGAAAGATCAGAGTTTAGATCCTATAAAGAGGTCCACAAAGCAAAAAGCAAAGCCCTCCTACATACAGTCCCATTTGAGCTCTAACCAATGGCAGCCCAAAGGTAACAGGCAAATGAGGGCACCATCTTGGAAATGGCCCAGTTGAGCAGTCCAAGTGATAACATCTAAACAGTCATGAGTTGTCATAGACAAGCCTGACCAAGTTCAGATTTGTGATTCAAACAAATTACTGTTATTATTTTAGATAAGAAAGAAAGAAAGATGAAAACAAAGAAAGAAAGATAGATTAGAGCTTTAAAATGTAAATTACACAAAGGTAACAGGATTATATAATAATAACAATAACTGGCTCAAATTCACAATACCAAACAAAATACTATTAAATGAATACTAACACCCAAATCCCTGACATTGTTGCAATTTAGTCTTATAAGACAGAATTTAAGAGATGAAAAGGAACTTTAAGTCACCTAATTCAGGAACAAAAGATCCATTTTCTCTTTATTCCAAGGACAAGAAGATTTTCATTTCTTTTCTTTTCTTTTCTTTTTTTTCTTTTCTTTTCTTTTCTTTTCGGTGCCTGAGATCAAACTCACAACCTAGCGCTTGCCAGGCAGGCACTTACACTACTGAGCTAAATCCCTAGCCCAATTTTCTAATATAGTCTGTCAACGAATCTAAAGAAAATGATTCTGAGTTAATGTTTTAATTCAAAACTATCTCAACTCCTCTTGTAATAGTAAGAAAACCTTTAAAATATGTGTAAAAAGAGAGTAGGGTGACATGAATGCAAGGGTAGGCACAGAAATTGTTGGAAGAGAATTGGGAGTACATCAATAAATCCTTCCAATTAGCATTAAGTGATTTTTGACACAGGTAGAAAACAACTCCAGGTTTTCTTCTTGGGCAAAAGAAGAGTCTTGAACAACTGGTGCTGGGAAAATTAAATATCCACATACAAAATAAGTAAAGGAATTAATGAATTAAGAAATAAACTTAAATCCTCATCTAGAAGTATATATAAAGACTAACTCAAAATGGGTTATAAATCCATTGATAAACTAAAATTATGAAAATTTCTGGAAGAAAAGAAACATTTTTATGACCTTGAGTTATGCAAGATCTTTTTATATGCAATACAAAAGCATGACATAGGAAAGGGAAAACTGGTCAACACAAGAACTTAATGCATGTACTTCAAAGAGCATTTTAAAAAAGGAAATGAAGAGCCAAAGAGTGGGAGAAAAATCTGAGTCATAGGCAGAATAATGCTACTCTACAAATGTCCACATCCCAACTCCCAAACCTGTGACATACAAACTTCCATGGCACAAGGAACCTATAGGTGTAGCTAAGGTTAAAAAACCTCGAGATGGGAGAATGTATCCTCTCTTATCAGGGTAGGCTGAAACTAATCAAAACTGTGATGGGAGAGACTTAACCTTGAAGTGCCAGTGAGATGCATGTGTAGGTGGCTACAAAGCAGCTTTCCCCCTCCCCAGGACTGAGGACTAAACCTAGAGTCTCCTGCATTCGAGGCAAGTGCCCTTCCAGGGTTACAGCCCCAGTCCTTTTGTTTATTTTTAATTTGGCAGCAGGATCCCAGGCTGGTCTTGAACTTGCAACCCTCCTTCCTCAGCCACCGGAGTAAGTGGTTGGAATTACAGGCATGTGAAATGACACCTGACCAATGAAGCAACTTTTAATATGGAAGAAAGGAACCAAGAAGCTCCGGGCCTCTAGAAGCTGGGAATCACCCTCAGTTTCCGCATAGCCAGAACATGGGGAACTTGATCTTAAAATGGAAGGTAGCAGATTCAACAACAACCCACACGAGCAGGAAATGGATTTTCCTCCAGAGCCTCCAGAAAGCAGTAAAGCAGTACAGCAGCTAGATTTCAGTCCCGAGAGAATTCTACCAGACTTCTAGCCTGTGAGATAAGTTGTACTATTTAAACTGCTAGTAATATATTATATAGTTGCAGAAAACAAATACGGGTTGCACATCAAATGTCTACTAAAAAACTTGTATCTAGAATTTATAAAGAACTTGCATCTTATAATTCCATGAAAGGCAAACAACTCAACTTTTCAAAGAAGCAAAAACATGAATACATATTTCAGCAGAGGTTGTAAAAATGGGTAATGAGCATCTGATACGAAGTTTAACGTAATTACTCATATGGGGAATGCAAAATAAAAGCACAATGAATGTGATACACAGCATCAGTGTAATGGGATGTCATCTCTAAGATTGTGTTGTAAAAAGTGCCCTGCTAGTCTCTCCTGCCATCTCACTCATTCCACAGGAAGCCAGGTTGCCAGGTTGCAAGCTGCCCTGGCAAGGGGTGGTAAAGCCCGTGTGGCAGAGAACTGAGAAAGAGCTTCAGTCAGCTGCCAGTGAGGAATAAAACACTTGGTCCAACAGCAGAGAAAGAGCTGGATCCTACGAAGAGCAGTGGGCATGCTCCTGCAAGCAGGCTCTCCTGCAGTCAGCCTGGGGATGGCCGAGGCCACCATCAGTGGCCACTGCCCAGATGTGGACTGCAGGCTTGAGTAAATTCCTAAAGCTAGAGAACCAAGTTTACCACATCTGAATCCCTGACTCAAGGAAACTGTGCTACAAATGTTTGATTTTTAAGCCATTAGTGCACAAAGTTTTGGGGTAGGTTGTTACAGTTTTCTATAATGATTCATAACTAACGCAGACCCATGATGAGTATAATAAAAAAGACAACAATACCAAGTGTTGATAATAACATAGAGAAATTAGAATCCTCATACACTGCTTGTGAGAATGTAAAATGCGCACCATCTTGGAAAACTGCTTCATAGTTTTTTAAATATGTAAACAAACTCAGCATTTAGCCCACCAACTTCACCCCTAGGAATCTACCCAAGAAAGCATGTGTTCATGCAAAATACGTATGTAAATATTCACAACAACATTCATCCTGATAGTCAAAACTGGAAACAACCCAAATGTCCACCAACTGCTGAATGGATAAAGAAAATGTTTTATAGTCACATCCTTGACTGCTCTTCAGTAATGTAAAGGAACAAACTACTGACACGTGCTATAACACACGCCATACTCGAAAGCATTAGATTTACTGAAAAATGCCAGATGCAAAAGATTACATAGTCTCTGATATATGAGTGCTCACAAAAGGCAAATCTATGGAGATAGAAAATCAGTGGTTGCTTGGGGCTTGGAGTGTGAATGGGAATTAATTATAATAGACAGAAAGGAACTTTTGGCAGGAGTGGACAAATATGTATGTATTTATTTATTTATTAGTTTTTTTTTTTTTTGAGGTAGGGTTTCACTGTGTAGTCCAGGCTGGTATTGAACTTGAAGTAATCCTCCTGCCTTAGCCTCTCAAGTGCTGGAATTACAAGTGTGGGTCATCACTCTCGGTGACAAGTTTTTAAGCTCATTTATTGAAAAGGCTGCCAAAATCAATAGGTACTCATACCTCATTAAAGTTGCTAATATATATCTAGAAATGAATTAATCAAGAGAAGTAACAAATTTTCAGAAGATAAACATATTATACAGGGACATAGAATAAAATCTGTGTCTGAATATAAATATTTAATAGCACAAAATACAAATATTTCCCATGTGTATTGTATAGGAAATACTAACCAGAACATGTATGGTTTTATATTTTATTAAATAATTCAACAACAGGATTCTAAAGATTGCATAAAATAATGTGTGATACCAAAAACTTTGGCATAGCAGAAACTGTTTTCTATAGGATGCCACCATCTCAAGATAAAACCATTATATAAAAATGTGTATCTCAGCTATTTAGACAGAAAAGTTACCTTGTAATGGAGTTCCACTGGAAAGATACATGGATGCAAACCCATCACACACTGGTACTTTCAGGTGTGTCCAAGGGAGGGTGAATATGGTCTGCAAGTTGTTATGTGCACATAAGGATTTACATAATCTTATCTCCTCTTTTTATAAGCTAAGAGGCAAGGATAGTTCTTAAAAAATATTTCTTAATGTGTGACCACTTATAGAGTTGAAGAGAATGAGCTTCTAAATGGGTGTCCCAGATAATGCAAAGAAGAGTATTCAGCAAAGGAAGAAAACCAGTGGTTGGCAGCGTTGAGGTCTCTGCTTACCCTGCTCCTTTGGAGAACCATGAACTATACCCAGTTAACCATGAACTGTACCCAGTGAACCATGAACTATACCCAACAGGCCAAGTGTTTGCTTGTTCAACTACCCAGGGTGATTGTTAATTGTAATACATCAACTTGAGTTGAAGAAGAACTGCCTAGCAGATTAGTAAGGCTCTGAATGTGTCTGCAACTGGCTGACATAGGTCAAAAACTGAGGAGGGAAGACCCACAACCACTAGGCTTGTAGCCTCATTGGAATAAAAAGGGAAAGAAGAAGAAAGTTTCTCCTTTTTCTTCAGAGAAGGGCTCATCTTTGCCATTGGAAAAGGTGTTGATGGCCATTTTGGATTCTTCTTTGATTCCACAGTTGGCCTATAGTGAGCCCTTTCCCGTCCTTGTCATGGTCCAGAAAGTTTATATTTGTAATGGGAATGTTATTGGAATTCTAGTAAATTAATCCCAATCTACCACTTCCAGTGCAACCCAAGGTGAGCATAAAGACACTAAGACATATTTATAGTTATGAGGAGCCAAGAGAGTCCTAAATCCATCCAAGATGATGGTTCACTGGAACAAAGACCATGAACTAGGGCCCAACCTAGGTTTTATTAATGCAGGGAGTAGCTCGGGGATGAGTGACAATGAGGAATGTGTGACTGCCATGTGAGCTGGGCCAGGAAGGAGGCCTGAGATCACCTCTGCGATATGCAGAAGGCAAGAAATGCAGAGAGAGTAATCTGCATAACACAGCTGAGGCAGTGTCTAATAATTCAGGGTCAGTGCTTCAGCTCTGATGGACAATCTTTTCTGCCCTGGGAAGTCACAGCCTCTTATCTAAAGGCTCGGTTCCAGCTGACAGTGTGAAGCATAGTTCTCCATCCTGCTCAGCTCAACCATGATTTTCTGGGAGTCACTGGGCAAGGAAACAGTGACTGTCACCTTGCTTCAGAGATGACACATCAGCTCCTCAGCCAGGCTGGTTTACATTGCTTAAAGTCAATTGAAGGGACAAAGAAATAGCCTGGCCAGCTCTGTACACATTAATACATGGAGACAGGGCCAAGTGTATCCAAAATGGAGACAGTGGCTCTTCCTTCAAGGAGAGTTCCCGGGTGAGTCCCCACAATGGCCAATGGAACTTTTCCTCTTCTGATCCTGTAAGCTACCTGATACATCCTTTGTATAACTGTACATGTATTTTAGATTGATGTTGTTCCTCTAGTGAACCCTGACTAATCCACCCAGTAAATCAGCCCAGTCCTCGATGTGTAGCAAGCAAAGCTCAGCAGAAAAGAATAAGAACTGTCCAGGGTCTACAATTACTTTCATTCACTGGTGGCCTAAAAGATGGATAAGAGAGGATGGCAGGAAAAGAAGAAAGGACAAGGTAAGTGTGAGGAGGAGCAAGTGGAAGGGAGAAAGCTGAGGTGTCAGTGTGTGGCCTGAAAAGATGGCGGATGCTCTCCATGCCTGGAACATGGTGGATGGCTCTGGGGTATCTAAGAGCTGGAGCGCTCTCCTCTCAACACCAGTATTGCTCATCTATGATAGGGCTGGCTTCTGACACACAGTACATCCCAGACTTATAGGAGAACTTAAAGCAGTTTTGCCTATGCCCGCACAGACTCAGGGAATATGTTTAAGGATGGGGCAGACTCTTTTTTAAAAAAAATTCCACAGTTGATTTTGAGCTCTCACTGCTGGGAGGTCCAAGAGCAGGAAGTTATGTCAGTCACTAACTAAAGATGGCTGTCATTCCTAATAAGTTTGTTCTAGGCCATACAGTGAGAAGAAGAAGAAAAAACAAGAACATAAAACAGGAAGGACCAGAACAGCCCACTTAATAGTCATCATTATCATTTCTCATCGGTATAACACTCTTGTCCAGGGACACTTCAGAACCTCTCAGAATGTTAATTGACCTTTTGGGAAGTATCTAAGGTACTTGTCCAGGCCAGACCTAAGTGCATCCATTAGAGAAGTTTGCTCAGGACACAGTTAGAGCTGGGTTTTCCTGCTTCATTTCCTATCTGCCTCTGAATGTGGCTATAAACAAAGGAGGCTATCGTCTCCCACCTCTGGTTTATTACCATGAAATATATTGAGAATGTTTTCTTTGGGTCAACAGGAATGGTTGTTTTGAAAGCACTTCTTTTACACTACGTAATCTAAAAGTTAGTCTGGCCAGGATTTAGCGGAATTCTTCATTTTTAGCCTCTTTGTATTTTTTAAAAACTTTGTTCACTTTGTAGCATGTGGAGAATGATCTGTTTTGCCTTTTACTAAGTTGTTAAAGTGTTGACAGAGCTGTAAGTAAAAAAGCATCCCATCCCCCAGCAGCATCACCTCAGAAGAGGACAACTGTCACCAAGTCAGAGAACGGCTATTCCTAGTGATTCAAATAGACTTATAATTGAATTCTCTCCTTGGTTCATTCACATTAATTTTGTCTTAATTTTGTGAGGTATTCTTAGGCAGGAGTGGATTAAAGTTATGATAAAGCACAGGTAAATTGTGCTTCTGAGGGAAGAGGAGAAGGTGACATTTTCTCTGCTTCTAGCTGCTAATTGGACAGGGAAAGAGTCTCTCCTCCTGGATTACAGAGAGACTCACAGACAGTGCTTCCCCAGACAAAGGTCTGTCTCATCCTTAACTCTGATAACAGGGTCCCTGCTGGAGGCTTTGCAGGGACAGAGAGGATGACAGCGCTTTCACAAAGCATCAAGAGGAAGCTCAGTGAGGACACGCGCTGAGGCCTCCCACATGCGAAAGGGTCACTTTTTGGAAATACATTCCTATAAATGTTCACAAAGAGTGAAAATAAATTACAAAGAACAAAAGTTAAAATGAAAACAAAGACCAAGCAAACCAACAAGATTTTTCAGAAGTCACAAAATCCAAATGAACAGATGGACCAAGGCCTTTGGGCAAAATTAGGAGAGATAAAAATGACTGACATATGGGCTGGGGATACAGCTCAGTGGCACAAGTGCCTGCCTGGCAAGTGCAAGGTCTTCAGTTCGATTCCTGGTACGAAAAGTAAAAAATGACTGACATAGCCCCAGCACAGCCACAGAAACTGGGTCAGGGTTCATTACAGGGACAAAAGCAGAGCATCAGCTTTCTAACCTGAGGCTTCCAGCAGGGATGTTCCCTGTGCCCATCCCTTCTGGGAAAGGTGGGCAGAGAGCCCAGATGCCCTTGGTCTTTGAATAGCAGCGCCCACTTCCAGTTCATGCCAGAAACATGCACATGGGAACCAGGAGTTCTTAGTCCAGGTCAGAGACAGCTGCTGGCCACAGGCTAGTGCGAAGGACTGGCATTTTATAGGCCCTTTCACTCCGCAGTGGAGCCTGAGCAATCTGATTTGGTCAAGTAATTCTGCATTGCTCTGCTAAATCTATTGTACTGCAGTAGCCTTGGGGGTTTCATATAACAAGGAAATTAAGATGTATAAAGCTTCCACAGTCAGCCCTCCAGGACACAGTGTGAAGTTTGTAGAGAAATCTGCAGCGACTCTCCTAATCACATAAGTAACCTTCTCTACACTGGCTTCCCGTCTATAACTGGTTCCAAAAGTGCTGACTCTACACAGACCACTGGGAATTCCCTCCCCTCCCCCGAAACTAAGTAATCATTCTCCCTCTTTCATTTACCCACTTGAGTGGGGACTGTGGAAACACGATGAATTGATGCAGTATTTTCACAAATGGAAAAAGGAAACACAAAAGATTTCTACCCACACACACTTTTAAAATCGAGACATCATGTATATACCGGAAATGCCATGCAGTTTTTTAGCCATGTTTTTCATAGCTGACTTACTGATATCTTTAAGCTATGTTGGAAAAGTGACAAGCAGAAAATATCTCCAGTCTCATCCTTGTTTCTTGTACATCAATGGCTCTCAAAGCTCCACATTGATTGACACCACCTGGGCACTTGTTAGAGCCGCAACTTCTTGGTCCCTACCCTAAATGCACTAAATCATAATGAGGAGGGCGCTGCAATCTATGTTTCCAAAGACTCTGATCCACAATAAGGTTAGAGAATGATTGTTCTGGGTCAAAACAAATGCATTAGCTTCATAGGAATATAGAGTTGCACATTTCTATGTGTTTATTTACAGCATAACAAATCCAAATATATTTAATATCAGCATTTTAGTATTTTCTGGAACCTGTGTGTCAAGTTAGGATATAAATTTTGTTTGGCCAAATGACTGCATACCAATAACTGTAGCTGAAAATAAAGAATCTGGGCGGGCTGGCATCCTACAATCCTAGCAGCAAGGTGGCTCAGGCAGAAGGACTGGGACTTTGACGCCAACCAGGGCAATTTAGTGCCTGGAAAGACAAAATGAGAGAGGCCCAGGGCCATGGCCAAGTGTTTGGTCACAAGTCTAACGTTCATGAGGCCTTTGGTTCTACCTCCAGTACAAACAATGGTACACACTAAAAAAGACACAGGGCAAGTCCTAGAGTTTCCCAAGGCATTGAATCCCTAAACTCCAAAACAGGCCCAAGAGAGCTGCCCTGGATGTAGCAAGGACCAAACACTGGGAGTCGGGTTACTATAGCCTTTGCGCTCTCAGAATGTGGTTTGAAGCTGGGGATTTAGCTCAGTGGCATAAGCACCTGCCTGGCATGTGCAAGGTCATGAGTTTGATTTCTGGTACAAAAAAAAGCCCCAAAAGAAGATTGCTTGTGGTTCACCTGACTACGATGGAGAAGAGCACATGTCTTTTGACATAAAGTCCCCAGCAGCTTTCTCTGTCACAATGCATCTCCTCCACACTAGGCAGGCTTCCCTCTTTTCCTTGGGTAAATTTAATGATTTTGATAGGAAAGATCAAAATTTTTTTTTTTCCAGGAATCAAACTCAGGACTTCACACTTGCTAGGCAGGTGCTATACCACTGAGCTACATCCCTGGCAAAAGATTAAGTTTTTTAAAAATCAACAATCTTCATTAGCTCTCATCCCAATATTACAGTGTTAAAGATCTGTTATATCTCCTCTTTCTTTACCTAACCATTTGCAGGATCTTCAACTCCTAAAATAGAAGTTTTAATGGCTGACAGGAGTTGATGAATTGAGATCTACCATCTTTTGGATAATAAATACTCAAAAATATTTGAGTATAAATATAAAATAAATAGATATTTTAGTTGTTTCCAATACTTTACAATGAAAAAGTTTCAGTGATCATCACTGTGCCCCAATCTTTATATACTGGTGATTAGTTCTGCACAGTAAATTACCAAGAAGAGAAGCAATGAGTCGAAAAACATGAATTTTTTTTTTAAGTCAAAATACGTGATTGCCCAGTTGCCCTCTAGATAGGGCCTTTTCCTAGATAGGATTACTGCAAGCATTGCAACAAGACAATCAATTGAAACTCAGTCTGTGCACATTCTGTTTTCTAGTTTTTCTTATTTGCTTTGCACAACTAAGTGGTTTTTAAATCATTAATAGTTTTTCTTAAAGAGAATAAAACCAAGGAAAATAAAAAAGAATAAAACCAATCAAAATAAACTAGTATAAGTGATACAGGACTTCAAACTTTACAAAATCAGTAATAATTACCATAATACCTTTTATTGTCTTCAAAATAGCTTCAGATACCTTAGGACATAGCAAAAATCGAATAGAACAGACAGAATAGAAATAATAAAAGCAAAACAATGAATGCAATAAAGGACTTCAAAATAAGCTAGGTAAAGCCAAAATGGCAACCTAATATCTCTTTCTATCTTTTAAATAGCCACTCCAGCCATCAGATTTAACATAATCAACAAAACAAAAGAGAATAAAACCCCAACCCAAGAAAACAATGAAAATAATATGGTGTCCAGGCGGGGATCACCTCCTGGGGAGGCCTGGTTCTGTTCCGCGCAGACCTGAGTGGGGCTGACTCACCGAGAGAGGCGTGGATGCGGCGGTCCCCACTCCAGCAGAGACCATGACGTGGTTTCCAGGCGAGGGTCAACTTGTGGGCCTCAATCACTACTAATTTTTCATTAATCAAGTTTTAAACACATTTCAGAGTGAGCCACACAGTTACTTTATAACCCAGCAAAATCATTCTCTGGTAATGACCCAAAAGAAATGGTAATAATGTCTGAAAAAAAAAAAGCTGGGGATACAGTTCAGCAGCCCAGCATCTGCCTGGCAAGTGTGAGGTTATAAGTTCGATCCCTGATACCCCCAAAAGAAAGAAAGAAAGAAAGAAAGAAAGAAAGAAAGAAAGAAAGAAAGAAAGAAAGAAAGAAAGAAAGACTTGTGACGTTCTAAAAGGAAAACCAAGAGTGGTTACATAAACTACTACCAGCATGTACCACTCTCCCATTATCAGTGGCTGATTTTACTTGTGTGTCCATTGTCTATCAAAGAAACTAAGGGGTCATTCTTAACTATTTCTGGTTGGGAACACTGCTAGATTCTAGAATCACAAGTAAAACCAATTGTGATCTACAAAATAAATAGACATGTAGAGCTGAAAAAATAGAAATAACACCAAAAATAATTTTGAAATAAAATTAATACATGGTAGGTTAGAAAAAAATTTACAAGACCAAAATTACTGAAGTGATTTTGGGGAAAAACTATTGCTTTTTAATTTGTGTTTACTTCCATAAAAGTTTTGCATTTATATCCACTCTATGTAATAATTATAAAATACATGTAAACTTTTATATTCATATATATATATATATATATATATATATATATATATATATATTTTATGATACTGAGGATTGAATCCAAAGCTTTGAGCTTGCTAGGCTAAACATCTACCACATTCCTACATACCTGGCCCTGTAAATTTATATTTAAAACATTTTTCTACATCACAAGGAATCTTACCTTTTTTTTCTACTAGAGATAGATTTAGAAGCTCATCCAAGCTATGTAAGTGCCTTTCCAGTGCACTGCAGTCTAGACCCCAGCCCTTTACTAATGTTTATTTTGAGACAAGGTCATGCTAAGTTACACAAACTGAGCTCAAACTTGAGGTCCCCTTGCCTTACCCTCCCAGACAGGTGGGATTAAAGGTGTTTTCCAGCATGCCTGGCTTTAAAATATTTTTAACTAAATTACCATAAGATATAGATGGCCCCAAATGGGGGACAAAAATGATTTTCTTATGTCTAGGAGACAAAACAGAGAAGAATAGTCATTTTTCCCCATTTTTTTCTCCAAGTGCTGCGGATTGAACCCAGGGCTTCACGCATGCTTGGCAAATACTGTCTCACTGACCTACAGCCAAAGGTCCCTAGTAATATTTTGAACAGAAATTACAGATTAAAATCACCTTTTGTTATCAGTTCAGTCTCACACAGTCAGTTCTGGTTCTGCTGATTCTGGTACCCTGCAGGCATTCTGAATTTCAAATATCTCTCTATACCCTTCATGATTATAATTTTAAATAGTTATACATGATTGTCCAAAGCCAGTTTGGTTAGGTGAATTGTTTCAAGGCAGATAATGCCACCAAGTGGACAAACTATGTAATGTTGCTGAGATTGGATGTGAGTTTATGTTTCATACATTTAAAATTTTTAATTTAATGTTGAAGATTAAATAAAAAGTAATTTAAATTAAAATGAGTTTAAAACATGAGGCTCACACTATTTTCATAAGTGCACTGTACAATGATTCGTATCCATTTCTTGAAGTAATTTAATTCTGAAATCTCGATCTAGAAAAATCGGGTAAGTAAAAAAAAAAAAAAAAAAACTAAAATGACAGCTGTGGAGGGTACACCTGCAGCTGTCTAGAGCCCCGATCCAAAGAATGACTTAGGGACTGCCAATGCAAACAGCCTTTGCTCCGAGGATCCGAGTGACTTCTATCAAAGCAAGCAGCCCTGTCCAGAAGTACAATGGTGCAGCCTGGTAAAGGAAGAGAAAGTCATCAAGGAATCCATTTCCACCTGGGCAACGGCTTGCTCCTGACTCTCTTTAGGAGTCACCAGTATTTTCTCCATATAGTTCCTCACCTCCGCTGTACAAGCATCACTATCACACTGAAAGAGTAACTGGCTGGACCACAAAAAAAAAAAAAAAAAAAGACTTTGAGAAAGTGTTTGGCATTTTCCAGGGCCAGCACAGCCATGTCCTTTACAAAGGAACACTGTGGAGTGAAACCTTCCAGCTTCACCAAGCAAGAGAGCATCCTACCCTCTCCTAGGCTTTGATCTCCACATTCCTCCCAGGAATTTTCACTACCAGATTTTTTTCTCCACATCTCCTTGCACATATAAAGCTGACAGCCTCCACAGGCTAAAAAGAAAGAGTTTAAAATCAGACAAACTCCTGGCACACCACTAAAGGAACACTTACAGGTGAAAACATCCTAAGTCTATAAAGTTAAAGTAAAAAGCCCTGGCCAGCGATGTGATGTGGTCAGCAGACAGAAGCTGCAGAGCCAGCCTCAGCACAGGGAGCTGCCAAGCTCTCCTCTGCAGGCTAAGTGTGTGTGTGTGTGTGTGTGTGTGTGTGTGCGTGCGTGCGTGGGCCCACCTTTTGCTTCTACTTTAATTCTGTTTCTTAGTTGGAAAAACATTCATGTGATAAAAATTTCCAAAAGTACAGAAGGATAAGCTATAAAAAGTCCCCTTTCAAGTGCTTCTGTTTGCTGACTTAGTACCATACTCAGAAGCAGCCATAACAAATCTTGTATATTTGTACATAAATGTTTTATGCATAAACCAACAGTTGCATTTATCCATTTTCCCCATATACATTCTATCACATCATCCCTGCTGTTATGCCAAATACAATAATGATTTTATCACTTAACATACCCAAGAGTTTATGCCATATTAGTACATTCGTTTTTTTTCCCAGGTACTGAGAATCAAACTCATGACCTTCTGCTTGCCAGGCAGGCACTGTGCCACTGAGCTATATCCCTGGCTCCAGTACATTCATTTTACAGTTGTATCATACTCTATTACATGAATGTCCCGGAGGAGATTTAAGGTGCAATTTAAAAAAAATTTTTTTTGGCGGTACCGAGGATTGAATTCACAACTACACTCTTACAAAGCAGGTGCTTATGCCGCTGAGCTAAATCCCCAGCCCAGTGCAATTAAAATTGCACAGGACAAATAATGTCCTTTTAAAAAATGGACATTTACCTTGTTCACAACTTTGTGCTACTTTATCATCATATTCTTACTTAAAATTCTCTGGATGAATCTGATTGCTTCTTCAATGTGATCTGAATTCACAACTTATCCTGAACACCCAGCTTGAGTGCTTGACCTGCTGAAATATATCATCTTAAAACAAAACAAAACAAAATATAGAACAACATGAAATGAAAGTGAGCGTATTGCTCTTTATAGTAAGAATGGTTGTGTTTCCTGCATAAAAATATCTGTCACTAAGTAAAATAAACAAAGACTATCCCGACTTTGAGGACAGAAAGATCATTGCAGACATAATCAGAAAAACATGATTCAAGCTCCAGTGACGATTTTCCAGGAACTGTACCAGGACCATAATTTCCTCATGAATGTGGGAAGAATTATGCTTCCTTCACTAATTCAAAGGTGGAAAAATAATGTAGCCTCTCTCTTCTTTTTGTAAATCCCAGAAGAAGCACCTTATAACTTATAAATCACTATAGAAAGCTGAGGTTATTGATTTCAGCTAATATTATAAAAGTGCTGGCAGCAGAGAAATAGCAGCACTACCTGCCTACACACCCCAGACCCGCAGTTGAGCAACAAGAGAGTAAACCTGGAGTTTTCCAAAAGAAAAAAAAATGTGGACATGAAGAACAGAAGCAATTACTGAAGGCTACTGCTTCATCCAATGTGTCTGGTTTTTGTTTTGCTTTGTTTTTGGTACCAGGGATTGAACTCACAACCTCACACTTGCCAAGCTGGTGCTTGTGCCACTGAGCTAAATCCCCAGCCCCCTGCAGCATCATTCTTCATGGCTGACCACACTGCTAAAGCTAAGAAGCCCTTCACTGTTAGTGAAGAGTTGATTATGCGTGCTGCTAAGGACATTTGTCTTGAACTTTTAGGAAGGCTGCAGTGCAAAGGTGGCCCTTATTCCATTTCTGGTTGGCACCCTAAGTAGACAAGCTGATGAAATAGTACAGGATACTTGAGGTGCGATCCTTAGAGAGGATCAGCAAGTCCCTGTGGTATGAAATCCAGTTCTAACAGTGTTGTCAACGAAGCAACAAGCCTTGTTCTTGTTGGACATATTTTTCAGGAGGATGTGTATGGGATATATTATGTGCACTTTTGTTGCCCACCAACACCACAGCTGTAGATCTATCCAAGTTTGAACGATTACACATCGGGAGATTGATCATTTTATACCAGTACATGCATGGATGGGGAAGATGCCATGACCACTTTTTGATGTCACTACCCTGGTCAAAGGGGTAACCTTGAATGTGAGTCTACTTACAGTGCCAGTCACAGAGAAATGCTGATGAGCCAAAAATTGTCACCTGAACATAATGTTTTGCAGGATGTGGTTAAAATTATCAGCCACAACAGTGAGCTAGACCTTTTGCAAATGGAAAGAGGAAAAAAAGATGGAGGAGGAGAGAAAGGTGCCATAAAAAAGGTGAAAATGTGTCAGGTATAAGTACCAACTCCCCATAACAAATGTTATCACTAGGTACTACAAGTGCATACTAATAAAAATAAAAATTTAAAAAGAAACTCAAACTATTAAGTCATATTCCTTCCCTCCAAATTATCAATCACATTAAAGGACATGCCCTTAACTCGTGTCTGTTCATACATCTCTGTGAGAAGATGAAATCGGAGCACATACATCTCTTGTGTACAAAAGTGAGATGGCTTTCTAAAGGTAGATCACTGGTCAGAGTTTCTGAGTTATGAGAGCTGCTCTAGAGATTTCTTTTAGAGAAACAGCCACCATTGGCAACATGATTTCAGTGACACATAAGTGGCCACAAAACTCGCCTACACATGTGATATATTCAACCTGTTCAATGAACCTCATATATCACTTCAGAGGAGAATGACAAATGTGCTCAAGTTAGCAGCTAAAGTGGCTGCATTCAAGTCAGACTGAAATTATAGAGATGATGAGGAACGTTGGGATTTTCGACATGTAGGTGTTTTAAAAGAGACTGAGCCAGGGTCTTTTTAATCCCTATTGATGCATGATCTCTTATCCCAGCTTTCAAAAGAGTTTGAACACTCCTCCCAACCTCAAATGACCCTCTAAACAGTGCAGGAATGTATCCATGATCCATCTGTGAATAAGCCAGGTGGACTGACTTTGCCTGTGCGGAAGAGTAGCAGTTGTTCAACATCACAAATGATGGTGGCCTTGAAAGTAAGTTCAATGCCCCGAGGCCATGTGCCATGAGTCCAGCTCCAGCTTGGAGAAGCCATGTGCCAAGGCCATGGGCCAGCGGCCTGGAAATATCTCATGACTCCAGTGCAGGCCTGAAGAAGCCCACCCCGAGACTCCACCACTATTGAGGGAGCATTGGTGAACCCACCACTCCAGGAACCCCAGCTTGGAGGAACCCCAGTGCCTAGCCCAGTCTACTACACTGAGGGACTGGCAGCCAATGCAGGAAACACCCGGATGCAGCAATGGGCTGATTCAGAGGAACACAGGAAAATGTCAAGATGAAGGGGCAAAATACAATCTCAGACCTCCAGCGCACACAGAACAAGTTCAGGAGACACAGACATAGTATAAATTAGAAGATGCACACCTGAAATTTCTGAAAAGACAACAACTGAAGTAAAGAAGCAACTTAGTTCTTGTATTGCTTGGTTAATTTTACATGCCTAGGTCTGATGGTATGGACAGCTATCTTGAAGATAACAACAGACATTATGGTAGCCATTGTTAATTTCCTATCACATTGTTTTGAAGTCCTGTATCATTTTCATTGTTTTGTTTTGTTTTATTCTGTTTTGTTTTGTTTTGTTTGATTTTATTATGTGTCATGGTATGGACAGCTGTTTGAAGATAGCAAGGTATATCATGGTAGCCATTGTTGAGTCCCTATTATCTTGTTTTAGAGTTCTGTATCACTTTATTCTGTTTTAATTGACTATTCTGTTTTATTTTGTTTGGTTTCATTCTCTTTAAAATAAAATAAAAATTTTTTTAAAAAAAGTACATTTGAGACAAATTCAGATTTTTATATGTCCTGGGTTAAAATCAAGGCAGAATATCCCGAGATTGCCACCATAGAACTGTAAAGTCCGCTTCCATTTCCAACATCCTATCTACATGAAGTGAGGTTTTCTGCAGTGACAGCAACCAAAGATTACAAAGTAGACCAGACAGAAGCAACAGAATTTAGGTATCATTGTTTCTTGTCACTCCCAGATGGGACCATCTAGTTGCAAGAAAATAAAGGTTATGATCAATGATCTAGGCCATTCCTGGCAAGGTTTTCGCCAACTTGGGCGTAATTAAGTCAAGTGAAACTGGAATTCTAATGAGTGTGGAGAGGAGATGGCTTCCTCTTCCACCAAGAACTCCTGGGCTGACTTCTGGGAGGCCAATTTGCACCTATGAGAGATTGAAGGTAGAAAAGCCGTTACAGGGAGATAATACATTCACATTTAAGACAAACATCTCCCTGGATTTCCTCAGCTCTTAGAAGGATTCTCTCGCCCGAATCCAACGAGATTTGCTACAGGGCAAATTAGATTATGCCTTCTTTAATTAACAGCAGAAGCAGAGCTGTGTTAGATTTGCATGTTCAGACATATCTCTAACTTTCAGCTCATTTTTCTTCTGAGACTATTATGCTTTATCAAAGACAACAACAAAACACGGCCTTCCGGCAAAGCCTTCTGTGTCCCTGCAAGAGCCAGGAAGCACAAAAAGTGGAAAGACAATGCACAGAATGGGAAAGGATATTGTCAAATGATAGATTTGATATGGGAAGTGTATCTAGGTGACACAAAGAACTTTAACAACTCAATAATAAAAATAGACTGAATTAAAAACAGGCAAAGCATCTGGATAGATGCTTATGACTATATTTAGAGCTTAGCCCAAGAGAACCCCCAAACTCCTCCTGGAGCTCAGCACTTACTTCTGCTTGGGCAAATCCTACAGGGGCAGCCCAAGGCCAGCTCCGGGCCGGCTCTGAAAACCCCGTCTTGGACAGCCACCATCACGGCCTTCTCCGTTCTCTGCGTCTCAGCTGCTACACTTGCCAGTCTTTTGGCAGAGGAGGTAGGGGAGTTGAAACTATGGATATTCATGTCTAAAACACACAAAGACCAGAGGAAAAGAGGGTTGAGAAAAACTTGGGTTTTCTTATTAATAAGGGACTTAATTGCTCTTAAGAAGGCTCCAGACCTCTTGGGTCCAAGAGACACTTTGCCCTTAGAGTGAAAGCACGTGAAAGGAATAAGTAGACTGGAAAATGTAGAACACAATCAGAAAACAATTTTCAGGACTTTAGCAGGAATCCTGTAAAATCTGTATTTCCCTAGAGTAACTCTATACTCAGGAGAATTTAAAAGACTAAAGAAGGGGAAGAGAAGCCTCCACCCAAGACTACCATTTTGACAGAGTCGGCCCCATTTATTGTTTACATGGCACCATTATCTCTGTTAAGAGCGAGTATTTACCATATAAAATGTCATGGTAGGGCCAGGGATTTAGCTCAGCAGCTCAAGCACTTGCCTGGTAAATGCAAGGTCGTGAGTTCAGTCCCTGGTACCAAAATAAATGAATGAACGAATGAATAAATAAATAAATAAATATAAAAAGTCAAGGTAAAATGAATCCATATTTGTGAGTTTCTTGTTAATCAACCAGTTTAGAATTATATCTCAATAGATTTTTAATAAATAACAAAACATTTTTTGTCTTTCCCATTAATAAAAAAATCATAACTTAAGATTTTAGTAAATTCTGAATTTTTCTCCCTGCCCATTTGTAAATGACTTTGTGGCTATAAGTGAGTTGTTTATTTTTTTTCTCAATGCCTATCTTAAATGACTGAAGTGAAAATTAAATGAAAAATTTAAATATTTTTTAATATTGAGAGCATGTTGGAAAATTTTGTTTTCTAGCTCCCTATTTTTCCATGATAGTGTATAAATACTGAATATTTTGCTGGACAGTTATGTATTTGCTGAAAACAGTAAGCTTTGAACAAGGTTTGAAAGTTAATTGTTATGTGTTTAGCGCATTCACCTCTTTGCCCGCTGGGAACTGAACCCAGGGGTCTTGCTAAGCTGCCCGGTCCGCTCTCATACTTGTGATCCTCTTGCCTCAGCCTCCTGGAATGCTGGAATTACAGACGTGCATCCAGCCTTGCTTATTTCATTTATTTATTTTTCTTTTCTTTGTCTGTTCCTCCTGTGGCATCAGTCCAGAAATTATGGTCTTTTCACCAATACATCCCATTTGACTCTCCAGTGCAGTGTTTTGCTTTGTACTGTTTTTAAGATTTCTTTTCATTCTAGGAAAACAAGAAGAACTCCAATTTGAACCTCAGGTCTATCATTCCTGTAGCTTTAGAGAGACTGAGTTTTATATGAGTAACCTAAATTAGGTATTGAGGGGTTAACTACCTAGTTAAGGCATATGGCTGGTATGGTTTGTATCTAGATGACCCCCAAAGCCTCATGCTGCTGGGATCAAGGAGGTGATGCTGGGATTGATTCACGGTGCAGTGCTAGGATTAAGGCTGCCCCACCTTGGGCGCGAGTGCTACCGTCCTAAGGTTGGGCAACCTGGGTAGGATAAAAGGGACAGAAAGAACTGCTGCTGCTTACTTGCTCCTGGCTACTTTGCTGCTTCTTGCCTGCCATGAACTGTTTCTCCCCTGCAACACCCCTCTGTCACGCCACCCTATTTTGGATCCAGTTGACTATGAACTGAAACCACTACAAGGCATGAGCCAAGTAAACTTTTCTCCTTTAACTTTGGGAGTTGAGTATTTTGTCTCAGCAACAAGAAAAGTAACTAAGACAACTGGTAATTGATAGAATGAGGATTGAAACACAGAGTGATACAAAGTCTTTTTTTTTTTTTTGGCAAGTCTCACTATGTAATTCAGGGTGTCCTTGAACTCACTATGTAAACCCAAGCTGGCCTCCAACCCAATGTGATTCTCCTGCCTCAGCCTTCCAAGGGCTGGAATTACAAATGTGTAACCACCATAACTTGGCAAAGCTCAATTCTCATATGCTATAGATGGCTTATTTTTCTCCTAAGTTTAATATTATTGTCTCAATTTGATAGAAACCAAGCCACAGACAAGTCTATTGCAATTTCATTTTTAAATTATTTCCAGCATAGAAAAATCCAATTAATTTTTGGATATTGATTTATATCTAGCAAAAGCACTAAATTCTCCTATCCTAGTAAATTTCTTATAGATTATTTTGACTTTTCTACAAACATCACATCTTTTGAATAAGGAAGTTTATCTCTTTCTTCCCAGTTCTTATACTCTTCACTTCATTTTGTAGTTCAGTTGGAAGTCTAGGATCTCAGCTCCTGTACCAGATATAAATTGTGGGAAAAGTCAATCTTCTTTCTTTCTCATAAAGAAAATTTGCCATTTATCATATGTTTGATGTTTGCCGTAGGCTTTTTAACAATAGATATTGTTATCCCAATTAAGACACACACCTGAAATTTCTAGTTATATTTTGTTATTGATTTCTAGCTTTTAAAATTGTAATTTTTCAATCATATTAATTGTACAAATTAATGGGTATCACCGTGACATTTCCAGGCATGCGTATACTGTGTTTTGTTCATACCCACCTTCTCTGCTACCTTCTTTACCTTCCTGTCTCTTCCTACTTCCTCTTCCCTTTTTTTTTTTTTTTTAGTTTTTACAGATGAAAGTTATGCAATCCCTATTTTTCTGTGCCTGGCTAATTTTATTTAACATGATGTCCTCCAGTCCCTTTCATTTTCTGGCAAAAGACATAATTTCATTATTCTTTAGGGCTGAGTTAAACCCCTTTGTATACATACACCACACACCATATTTTCATTTTTATTTTGAGACAGGATTTCACTATGCAGTCCAGCCTGGCCTTCAATGCACTATGTAACCCAAGCTAGCCTCAAACTCATGGGGATCCTCCTGTCTCAGCCTCTCAAGTGTTGGGATTACAGGTATCCACCAACTTTTTGCCTCTGCACACCATGCTTGTGAAAATCTGTTGCTAGGCACTTAGGCTGATTTTTTAGCTTGGCTGTTGTGAACAGTACCACAGTAAGCCTGGGTATGTGGGTATATCTTTTGTATGCTGGCTTCATTTCTTTAAGTATATATTCAGGAGTATTATATCTGGGTCAAATGGTAGATTTATTTTTATTTTTTTCAGGAACCTCCATACTGTTTTCCACAGTAGCTTTACTAATTTATGTTTCCACTGACAGTGTATAAAATTTTTTCTCCATATCCTTTCCAGCTTTTTAAAAACCATAGTCATTCTGACTAGAGTGAGATGAACTCTCTGGGTTTTGATTTGCATTTCCCTGGTGTCTAAAGATGTAGAGCCTTTTTTTCCCATGTCTTTATGGTCTATTTTTACCACTGAGAAGTGTCTGTTCAGATCGCTTGCCCATTTACTCACTGGATTATTTGTTCTTTTGTTACCAACTTCTTTTAATTCTTTCCATACTCTGAATATTTATCCTGTCAGGCAGAGAGCTGACCACAATTTTCTCCCATTCTGTAGATTGTCTTCACTTTGTTGATTGTTTCTTTTGCTGTGCAGAAGCCTTTTAATTTGATGTGATCCCATTCGTTCTGTTCTTGCTTTTTCCTCCCCTGAGCTACTGGAATCCTATTCAAGAAATCATTGCATGTGCCAATATTGTGAAATGTTTCCCCTGTATTTCCACTAGTAGTAGTTTCTTACATTAAGGTCTTGGATCCATTTTGGGCTGATTTTTGTACAGGCTGAGAAAATGTGATTTAGTTTCAGTCTTCTATATGGGATTCTCCAGTTTTCCCACAAGTATTTGTTGTGGAGACTGACTTGTCTTCAAATATGTTTCTGGTGCTTTTGTTAAGAGGGCTGACACAGAGAAGTCAAGATGGCTGACCAGTGAGCAACAAAATACAAAGCCTCCTGGGAGAAACAACTCATATGCCAGAATAAAACACCCTGGAGAGACCCAGACAGAGGGAGATGGAGCCTCTTGACACAGGAAGAAATTAAAATGTAAAAAAGCTTGTAAAATACATTGGGACTACAACTGGAACAGCTAAAAATTACAGGACAAAGTGTTTTCCCGGCAACCTGCCAAGTTTGCTCCACCCTGAATTTGCACCAGCTTGAATCCACGCCAGCTGGCAGAGCCACCCAAACTCGTTCCAGCCTCCACTCACAGGAAGCACAGCAGTGCTGAAGTCGGGGGTTGGTGAGCCCAACGGAGAGCGGAACTGGTGAAGGGACCTTCATTAATCCATGGTCAGTGCTGGGAAGGGTGTGACCAAATGGGTGACATGTTGGAATTGGGCAGGAGGAGCCTGAACTGGGAGTGACAGTGACTTCAGGTGGTTGCTCCCTCCCCAGAGCAGATTTGTGGGATTTGCTTGGACTGAGCTGAGCCCCTGGCCGGGACCCAGTGAGCCATCCCAAATCGATTCCCTGCACCTAGCAAGCACTAACCAGATAAAGGCACTTGAAGTTTGGCTGGCCCGATGGGGAGGGGCAGGCATACGCAGCTGCTGCTTACACCTTAGTGACTAGAGCAGTCAGGAGAGGGCAGAGGTCCCTTGCCAGCATGCTTCGTGCTTCAGAGGAAACGTGGCCAACAGGAAAGCGGGCTGGGACTTGCACTGTAACCTGTGAGGAGGAAGCCAGGGCCATGACAGGAGAGAGAGAGGCAGGAGGAGGCCCCCAGCCCAGAACCCTGAGAGCCCTGATCCAGGAGAGGGAAAAACAAGGGAGACTGAAGGCGGCAAACACACAACATCAGACATGGCTTCAATGGACATTAAGAGATATCTTCAGGACCTTGTAGACGAGCTCAAAACTGAAATATTAAATCAGGTAAAGCAAGATATGAGTAGAGAAATAAAAGAAATGCTCTCATGAAGCATCTCTCAGGAAGATACAGATGGAAGAAGGGAGGAACACAAAAAAGGGAGAGAAACATTCGATAAAGAATATAAAGAAAAAATACAATACATGAAGCAGATTCAAAAAGACTACCAGGAAATTAAAAACTCCATTGAAAGCTGGCAAAACACCTTAAAAGAAACGAAGGATAGACTATCAAAACTTGAAGACAAGTTTGCAATGTGTGATCATGAAAGGAAAGATCTCTTAAAAAGAACAAGGAAAAAGGCAGTAACAATACAAAGGCTAGAAGATGACAAGGGAATCTACAATTTAAGAATAAGAAATGTGAACAAAGAAGCAGGAATACATACAGGTGAATTACAAAGGCTATTCACGGAAATAATTAAGGAAAACTTCCCAAGCATGGGAGAAGAAAACGACATTCGGTTGTGTGAGGCATACAGAACTCCAGCCACCTACAACCAAAACAGAGCTACACCCAGACATATAATAATCAAAATATCAGAAATTCAATATAAAAACAGAATATTAAAAGCTGTCAGAGAAAAGAAACAGATTATCTATAAAGGTAAGCCCATCAGACTCATGGCTGACTTCTCGACACAGACCATCAGATTAAGAAGAGCTTGGAGCAAAGTATTCCAAGCCCTGAAAGAAAACAACCTCCAGCCCAGATTGATATATCCTGCAAAACTGTCACTAGAAATTAATGGAGAAACAAGATGCTTCCATGACAAAGAGGAACTGGGGGAGTTTGTGACCACCAATCCAACCCTACAGAGAATACTGAAGGACATTCTAGAGAGAGAGAGAGAAAATACCAGGATTCTAGGAACAGTGGCAGAAAGGCCTCAATAAGTGGGGCAGGCAGTAGAATGAAGGAGAAAACTAGACAAACAGGCAGAAAAATAGCATAGCAGAAATGAGGCAGAGAAGGATAACTAGAATCTCTAACATAGATGGCCTTGATACACTATATTGTTAATAGTGCACCAGGATTTAAAACCTACATTACTCACACTACTCTGCTTAGATGTATTATATTCTATTCTAGTGATTCTACCTGTACTAGATTTGAGGGCACAGACAGTAATCCTGAAAATGACAGGATATAGTACAGTAATCATTCTTAATTTCCTATTAACTTAATCTAAAGCTCTATAAAACCTACACTGTTTTACAATGACTGATTGTAATCGAATCTGGTTTGTTAGATTGCTGTTTTGTATTGATAGATTTTATTCAAAGCTGTTATGATTGATAGTATCAAGTCTGAGAGTATAGGCAACTGCACTGAAGATGACAAGATTCACTAGAATATCCATTCTGGTTTGATTATTACCTGCCTTTGAAGTTTTATACTGTCTACAATGTTTTATCTTTACTAATATTGTTATGTACTGCTGTATTTCATTATACTGCTATATTCAATTATGCCTAATGATATAGACAATTCTATTGAAGATAATAAGAAACAGCACAGTAATCATTGTAGATCACCTTGTACTGTGGTTTTATATGAATTTTTGGTTTCATGTTTTTATAGGAATTTGTTTTGTTTTGTTTTGTCTTGCTATGTTTTGTTTTTCCCTCTAATACAGAAAGGATAGAAATACATGTAGAGATTCATGCATGGGTGGCTGTTTACACTCTCACTGTTTGAATACCTACTTTGTATGCTTTAATTTTGTAACTTGAACAACTATTTCTAAGAGGACAATATGTAACTTATCAACTAGTGATTTCTTATTGTTTATCTTTTTTTTTAAATTCTGTATTACCTCTACCCTTTACATGCTTTTGTTTCTCTATAAATAAAAAAAAATTTTTAAAAAGAGGGCTATAGACCCGTGAGTGTATTCCTGTCTGTTGTTCTTGCCTGTTTCTATGTGTCTGTTTTTATTCTGATATCCTAGTTTTTCTAACAATGGCTTTGCAAGATGTTGCCTATGGGTTTGTCACATACAGTCTTTATTACATTAAGGTATGAAACTTCTTACCTGGTCCCTTCACAGATTTTATCATAAAGGGATGTTGAATTTTGTGAAAGGCTTTTTCTGGTAAATGACACAATTTTTTCCTTTATAGATAAAGAAGAATCATCTTTTTTATCTGTGTCTGTGGAGATGGTTGCAAAGATTTTATTTTATTTTATTTTATTTTATTTTATTTTATTTTATTTTGGTACCCGGGATCAAACTCACGACTACACGCTTGCAAGGCAAGCGCTTATGCCGCTGAGCTAAATCCCCAGCCCGATTTCATGATTTTAATATTTCACTTGATTTATATGCTGTCATATGCTTACTGACTTGTGTATGTTGAACCATCCTTTTATCCCTGGAGTCAAATCAGCTTGATCATGGCATATGGTTTTTTAATGTGTCACTGAATTCTGTTTGCAAGACTTTTATTGAGGATTTTTGCATTTAAGTGCACCAAGTGAGAACAGACAGAAAATAAAGAAAAGTATATATATTTGAACCAATCAACAAACACAAAAATGTCAATATGAATGAAAGTATTGCTTTTACTGAGGCGGTCAAGCTTGCAGGCAAGAGTGGAGGTTTGTCACCTGTGCACCCTTTGACCTTTTTGTTTTTTAGTGCACGAGATTACATTCCTCCTGGGGAGCTGGCACATGTCCATAGTGCATCTTAGTTCTTTTTATGTCCCTTCCTGTCCCTTCGCTCCCCCTCCCTTCCATCTCTTGGTCCCCTTCCCATTTGCAAAAGACCTACCTCCCTGCATTCTGTGATCTTTTATTTTGCTCTTCGTTCATCCTTCGGGTTTCTCATATAAAAGAAACCTCGTGGTATCTGGGCTTGGGTGCCTGATTTATTTCACTTAACATCATGGTCTCAAGGAACGCACTTTTTGAAGACAGCAAAGCTCTGAGGTACCCACTGCTTCCTTTTCGCTCTAGTGTCAGTGCCAGGCGACCAGCAGGATGCTTTGGGACTGGAGCCAGCTGGCATTCCTCTCAGCTGCCTTGCTCAGTAGGATGAGCCTATCTGTATGAACCCAAAGGGTCCCTGGGTGAAACTGACCCTGGAGAGATTTGCACAACCCACACCCAGAGCCAGGCTGATGTAGGTGCTGCAGCATATGTGGGCCCCTACTGCACTTTCCCGAGTCCACGCACAGGGCAAGAAAACTATCTGTCCCGGGGAGAGGCGAGCACAGCAGGCCGTGCACAACCCACCTCCCATGACCGTGGTGGTCCAAGACCCACTCCTGCGCACAGCAGCACGTGCCAGCGGGTCCCAGGAGCCCTTCACACAGCTGCCTGGACACTCTCTTCCTTGTCACCAAAACGTTTCCCACCGCCTGGGGTTTTCAGTACGTTTGTTTCAAGGGCATTCCACTGGGGCCACACTGCGTCTCAAGGCTGACACCTCTTGAGAAATGTTTACTGTGGGTTCCTGGGTACAGAGAGATGCAGGGGCTTCCGGTTCCCCAAGCATCAAGCTCAGTCAAGGCCATCTCAAGATGCCTCGCTGCTACGGCACCTGCGTACAGGTAGGGACGTGCAGTGGTTTGCCGTGCAGACCCCAGCGAGCGCTGCTGCCCTGCACGGTGCTGGCTTCTGTGTGGGCTGCACTTGGCGGGTCACTGTGCCCATCCCTGCCCTCTGCTGCACTGCTGCGCACTCTCTGCTGAGGGGCTCCCTCGCGCCCTGGGCTGCGCTATCCAGAGCCTGCGTTTCTCCAAGTCGGGCTCTCGGTCTCCGTCTCTCCACCGCGGCTCAGCCCGAGTTTCCCCAAGGGCGCGACCTTGATAAGCCGCTGCTCTCCGGTTCTTTCGATTCCAGTTTGTGGAGAAGTGGCCAAGTCCTGGCTGCTTCTAGTCTGCCATCTCGAAAGTCCTCCTGACTCTTCCAGCTTTCATGGCACTGCTGTTGGAGAATGCATTTTCAGTGACAAATCTATGGAAACCAGTTTTTATGATCCAGTATCAGGTCAATTTTTGTATTTGACTTTTGTATCTGGTCTTCAGATGCATTTGAGAAGAATGCACTTTCTAATTTGTGGGTGCACTGTTCTATGTAAATCCATTAGATCGAGTTTGATCATTCCTCATGTTTTTCCAGAAGAATAAGTTTTTCTTCTAGCCATGAACTTGAATTATACTTTCTCTTGTGCCCCTTTCTTACAATCAATATCAAGTTCCCTATAACTCTGGCCCGTGGTTCCACGTCTCGAGGTCATTTTGGGGAGCCAATTTTAAGTTTCCAAGTAGTAAGGAAGTCACTTCAGGGCCGGTACATGCCGAGCACATCGTTTAAATCTTTTCATGCTCATCTGTCGATGGGGGCTGGAGGACTTACTGGGCATTAAAATACAATGTGTGTCAAATATTACTATTTTCATTACTATTAATAACCTACGCAGTGCCGACACACAGCAGGGAAGATAAACGGTAACTAGCATGATTAGTACCTTAAGATTTATTTATCATCATGCAACATCGGTAATTTTTCAGGCTACTATTACATTGAATACCCCTGCTACAGTAAAATTTATGTGGCCCTGGTATCCATGTGGCTTCTGTCAAGAAGTTTAAAATATTTGTTTGGAGGGGGGAGGACGATGTGCAATAACAGCATTGAATAAATGATCGCATTAGACTCTTGTCATATTTGCGTGTTGTCACACAACGACCCAGTACAGCAGTATCACGGTCACTGAGGTAGGTTCCCATCAGAAGGAGAGTGAGTTCCATATTACCACTGTATGAATGCAAAGCTCTTACTGAACGATTTCTGGGTGCAGCACCGGATTCAGTGTGTTCGGATAAGGTATCTCATTTTAACTCACAAAATCCCCTGAGACAGATATTACTGCCCTTACTTTAAATGTAAGAGAAACTGAGGCTCAGGAGATAGAAGAGAACTACTCAAGCTCAGAGTGGAGGGGACACTGCAGAGCGGGTGGATGGCGGCAGGTATCATGGCCATCAAGCCTGGAACGGAAAGTCCCCCAAGGCCCAACCCAATATACGAGAGAAGAAGGCTAAGTCATTGTCTGAGTTTCACCTGGGAGGACCTCAGTGTGTCCTGCTGGCACCCCACATCCCCACACCCATTACCCACGCCAAGCTCTGACTCCCATGGACAGTCACTGTGGTGTCAACCTTCGACTAGGGCTGGATTCTAGAGACAGCGGGATAGGGTTAGATACTAATTACCCGCACAGAATTTGCCAAGAAATCACAACATGTGTTTTATCTTACTATCTGATACAATTTTCTGGAGTCCTTTTATTTCATGCGGTCCAAACTGAAAGGAAAAAAAATTATGTGAAGCAAATTGATCAGAATTAAATTCTACCATCACAATTTCCCCCAGAAATGAAAACTAAAAACACACGCAGTGGTTGGAAACCACGTGTGCTTACCATTGAGGCTGTCATTTGCTTAGCGATGCCTCCGTCTATGGCGAATTAATCACTGGGCCGATTAAACGAATCCACTTTTAAAGTGATGTTATTTTCCTGCACTCTGCTTTAATGGGACTTCCTAAAATCTGCAGTCATTCATGATTATATATCTTATGCATACTGTAAAGAGATACTTGATAGATGAACACAACTATCAAGTTAGGCACGTTAAAATGAGCGCTATAAGGGGCCTGGGATTTAGCTCAGCAGCGTAAGCACCTGCCTGGCAAGTGCGAGGCTATGAGTTCAATCCCTGGTACCAAAAAAAAAAAAAAGAAAAAAAAGATGACTGCTATAATAAAGGTACAAAGTAAGTGATATAGAAGTTCAGAGGGGGACAAAACTAGTTTCAATTTGTCATATTGGCAAAATAGAAGAAAAATTAAAGGAAAAATCTAACAGCTGTGACAGGGGCTGCCAGTACCAATAACTACCTGTTCCTCTCATCTTCTTCAAAGAAATTTTTAGTTAGATATGTGATTGTCCACCCCACCCCAGCCCCAGCAACAACAAAAGACTATTTTCCAACTTGTTTTCAGTAATACGTGTCCCAGGCTTTCAGTTCAGACTGATGAAATGGAAGTATATTTGGTACGTGCAACTTTTCAAAAGCATCTTTAAAGGACTGGGTATGCATTTCTCTTTTTCTTTTCTCCCTTGTCTTAACAGGAATGCAGACATGATGACCAGTCAGAAGCAGCCATCTTGTAACATCTTGGACCCAGAGGTAGAAGCCCTGTATTGAAAACAACAAAACAAACCCTAGACAGAATTCAGGACCCTGCTCATTGTGGAGCAGCCATATAATTCTCCACACTGCTGGGAGAATAGGTTAACTTTTTCTTGTTTCATCCACTGTTACTTGTGAGTTCTCTGTTACTGACATCAAATCTAATTCTAGGTAACTAAGAAGGTGAAGGCAAGGACATAGATAGACAGAGCACAGGCAGCGGACGTAGCCAAGTCTCTGCAGATAGAGGGCTCTTCCACAGAAAGGGTAGCCAGCCCAAGCCTGGTGAATCTATCAAAGGAAAAGAAATGTCCTCTGGATACATCTCCATGTAAGAAGTAGAAGCTCAGCCCTGTGAACTGGCACCGAGGAGTATTGACTCCAAGATTTTGGCTTTTTTGATCACAGCAGACCTTTCCTTCTGGACACCATTTTATTTGTTTGTTTGTTTTTAAAGTAAATTCATGCATAGCTTTGTGGCTTTTGAGCAGTGTTCCATTTCAACCAAAGAAATGGAAGAGAAATGTAATTTGCACACTCTACGACACCTGAGGCAAGGTTTGGTTTCAGGAAACTTTCTTTTCAGTTCTGCATACATACATGTGTATCTTCAGCTATTACACAAAACATGAGGTTTCTCACTATGTGGAATACAGTTTTCAAAAAATGGTGAAAGCCACAGTTTTGGGAGATAGCGCTAGTACTCAGGCAAGTTTCTTTGGGGGTGGTGCTGGGTTTGGTGGATCAAACTCATGACTTCACACTTGCCAGGCAGATGCTTGTGCCCTGAGCTAAATCCCCGGCTCATGTTCTATGTTTATACAGAGAGGTGATGTTCATCAGAATAGAAGGAAACACAGGGGGCTAAACAAGCAATGAAGGATTCAAAGTATTTGGGTAAAAGGAATTTATTCAAATAGGAATAAACAGAAAGGAAAAAAGGAAAGAAAGAAAAGTATAAAGCAAAAAAAAATTGAGGAACTTGTTGATGAAAGATCTTGGATGAGGTAACAGTGCCTTTCCCTCATAGGCAGGGTAAAAACTGCTTAAGGACAAGCTTCTATAAAGGTCACATTGCTGACACCTGCGATGTGGCTCCAGCCCTCAGGGCAACGTGGCAGAGCCTGGCCCTGAGGTGGTAACTCTCTTTCACCTAATTCCTTTTAGTCTATTTTTTTTATTTTAAAGAGAATAAAACAAAAGAAGACAGATCTAAGCAGATCAGGACTGAACAATGTAAGCAACAGCACTTCACAACAAGACAATTGGATATTAACAGTAGCTAACATAATGTCTTTCTTTGAAGTGGTTGAGCTTAGCTTTACACACAATGTCAAACATAACAAAGTAGAATAAAACAACTCAAGAGAATGGAAGTATTCCAAGGCATTATGAACCAAATAACCGAAGATGAACAATGGCTGCTATATTATCTCATTTTCCATAAAAATTTTGTTTTTACTATCATACATATTAAAGTCCAATATGACACAATGTGATAGAACCAATGGTAATAGAAAAACAAAAGCATGGTAGGACTTCAGAGCAAGATGATATTAAATCAACACTGGCTGCCATATTGTCTTGTCTTCAAAGTAACTATTCATATGATCACATATATTAAGGCCAAACAAAACAATAAAACCATTCCAACCAATGAAGGAAAACATAAGATGTCAAAGCAGTATAATGGTGAACCATGATTTCCATAAAATCTTCTGTACTCTTACCATTTCTTACACTAGGGAGACTATATGGTATTTATACATGTGAGTTTGATTTATTTCACTTATGAGTATAGATTCAAGATGCATCCATTTGTTTATAAATATCTCAATGTGATCATTCTTTATAGCTGAGTAGTACTCCATTGTATAAAAGTACCACAATTTTTTTTATCCATTCCTCGGTTGATGGGCACTTAGGTTGTTTCCAAGATCTGGCTATTACAAATTGTGCTGCTATAAACATGGGTGTGCATATATCACTGTGGTAAGATGTTTTCAGATCTTCTGGGAATATGCCTAAGAATGGAATAGCTGGGTCAAATGGGACCTGCAACCCCAGCTTTTTGAGGAATCTCCAGATTGACCTCCACAGTGGTTGCACCAGTCTCCCACCAACAGTGCAGAAAAGTTCCTTTTTCCCCACAGCCTCTCCAGCATTTGTTGTTGGTAGTTTTGTTGATCCTGGCCATTCTTTCCTACAGGAAATTCAAGCCTTTTGCCTCCCACTGGTTAATTAGAAACCAAACCCAGTCATGGAAAACAGATTCTGAACCATTACTTAAGCTCGGAAGTCCAAAAGGTGTGTATTTCCTTCTTGGTACACAAGGGCTGCACTATGGCCATAATTAGCTTGATGAATGCCTCTTGGGAGAAGAGACTGGCTTTTCCCATTCAGCCAGCAATTCCTGGGTCTTTATTTATTTATTTATTTTGTTATTTTTTGAAAAACTCATGGAGGAAAAAAGAAAGGGAAAATAACTGAAGAGATAAAGCCTCATTAGATTCAGCTGATGGAGAGAGAACAGGGCCTTCCAGCAAGGCAAAGGCAGCAGGGTTAAGAAAGTATTTTCTCCCCTTAACACTACCATCTGTGGAAAAAGGGTTTGAGGACCAGACATTTCAGGGGCTGGGGATATAGCTCAGCAGCACAAGAGCCTGCCTGGCAAGGACAAGGTCCTGAGTTTGATTCCTGATTAAAAACAACCCCCCCAAAAAAAAAACCCACAAAAAACTACACACACAAAAAGATAACATTTCAGGGGTGCTGACCACAACTCTTCAGCTTCATTGATCATAGGAGGGTGCTCTTTTGGACAACTTTTTAAAAAAAACCCAAGGTTATCAAATTAAGTTTGTGACTTGTGACCAGCCTTTTTTCAAACAAAGAAGTAGCAAGGAAAAGTAGATTATGCCAAATCTACACAGATAGATTTAGTTTTACAAAGCTTTGTTGTTGATGATATGTTTGTATGTTTGTTTGCTGGAGCTTTTGTGTAAAACATGAGGTTTTTTACTCTGTGGATTATAATAAAAAATAGTGTCACAGTCATCGTTCCAGAGAAAGGCCGAGTGTACAGCCACATCCTACACATAAAAAGAGGTTGGCTTTCCCCAGGATGGAAGAAAACATACTTGGGTAAACTCATAATGAAGGTTTACACTATGTGGTCAGGCAAAAGAAAGTAATTATTCCAATGAGAATCTCAAAGCGAGCTGGGATAAAATGACTTCTCACATGAAGTTAGAAATATGAAGGGAGAAAGAAAGAAGGAAAAGTATTAAGAGAAAAAACCTACGATACTCATTAACCTTGGTGAGACCGTCAGAGAACCAGCAGAAAGGGGCAGGGAAGCATGTGTCCCACAGGGAGGAAGCCTAGATTAGCCTGAAGGGGACCCTGAGCTTCAGGACATGTGGGTAGAGGTTTGCAACAAGCTTCAAACTAATGGGAATAAAACCAGCGAACCTTTCAAATCAGTTTGTTATCCCCATCTTATTTAATACAATTTCATGAGATAGATGCTTTCGACAAGGAGTTAAGAAAAACAGGTTCAATGCTAACATATTTAAAATAGTCATCAGAATATTGCTAACGGTAGGTATTAAATTATTCAATTATGGGGCATTTTTCCAAAGGTCTTGATGGGCACAACTGCCTCTGGTGAACCAAGCCACAGCAGAATCCTGCTACCTAGATCCAGCCAGTACACAGATGGTCCCAAACTGATACGCAGTCATAGAACTTAGGTGTTTCTTTTTCTTTTTTTACTTAAAGAAAAAGAAAATGAAAGAGAAAGAGGGTAGAAATACAAAATTTCAAAAACAAAAACAAAAAATCCCACAAGTAATAACCAGTAAGAAATCACTAGTTGATAATTACATATTTTCCTCTTAGAAGTAGTTCTTCAAGTTACAAAAGTAAAGCCTACAAAGTAGACACTTAAACAGTGAGACTGCAACCAGTTCTGTTCATCCATCCAACAAAAACTTAGTAATATAGTTATCAATCCTACACACTTAAACATACATGCAGTTATATCGTTTAGAATACTTTCTTTTCCTCTCTTTTTTTCTTTACAATAACTATAATCCATTCTCATAAACTGTTTAGAAGTTCTACACATATATAACTCTCTACATGTATACCTAGCCTTTCTCTACTAGAGGGAGAAACAAATCAAAACAAGTCAACAATACAAATTCCTAGAGAAACACAAAATGAAAAGGACATATAAAACCACAATACTAGGTGATCTATGGTAGTTACTATGATGTCTTTTGTTATTTTCAATAAAATTGTCTGTATCGTCAGACATAGTATAATTAAACTTAGCCGTACATAACACTATTAATAAAAACCCAACATTGGAGACATCATAGGACTTCAAAGGCAGTTAATAATCAAACCAAAATGGGTATCCTATTGAATCTTGTCATTTTCAAAGTAGTTGCCTCTACTCTCAGCCTTGATACTCTCAAGCATTCCAGATTCAAATAAAATCAGTCAAGACAAAACAGCGATATAGCCAATCTTCTCTGCCTCATCTCTCTATGCTATTTTTCTGTCATCGTTGTTTACTTTTCTCCTTCATTCCACTGTCTGCCCCTTTCATTGAGGCCTTTCTGCCATTGTTCCTGGAATCCTGGTGATTTTCTTCTCTCTCTCTAGAATGTCCTTCAGTGTTCTTTGTAGGGTTGTATTGGTGGTCACGAACTCCCCCAGTTCCTCTTTGTCGTGGAAATATCTGTCTCTCCATTAATTCTGAGAGACAGTTTTGCAGGGTACATCAATCTGGGTTGGAAGTTATTTTCTTTCAGGGCTTGGAATCTTTCTTTCTTTCTTTCTTTCTTTCTTTCTTTCTTTCTTTCTTTCTTTCTTTCTTTCTTTCTTTTGCAGTACCAGGGATTGAACTCATGACCTCACACTTGCCAGGCAGGTGCTTATGCCACTGAGCTAAATCCCCAGCCCTAGGGCTTGGAATATTTCGCTCCAAGCTCTTCTTGATTTGATAGTTTGTATCAAGAAGTCCGCTGTGATTTTGATGAGTTTTCCTTTATAGGTAATCTGTTTATTTTCTCTGACGGGTTTTAATATTCTGTTCTTGTGATGGATTTCTGGGATTCTGATTATTATATGTCTGGGTGTAGATCTGTTTTGGTTGTAGCTGGCAGGAGTTCTGTAGGCCTCATATATCTGAACATCACTTCTATTTCTTATGTTTGGGAAGTTTTCCTTAATTATTTCTGTGAATAGCCTTTTTATTTCATTTGTATTATTTGTATTTGTCCCTGTATCTTAATTCACATTTTTATTCTTAGGTTATAAATCCTCTTGTCAGCTTCTAGCCTTTGTATAATTACTTCCTGGTTCCTTGTTATTTTTAAGAGATCCTTCCTTTCACAATCATACATTGCAAATCTATCTTCAAGTTTTGAAAGTCTGTCTTTAGTTTCTGTTAAGGAGTTTTGCCAGCTTTCAATGGAGTTTTTAATGTCCTGATATTCTCTTTGAATCTGTTTCATGTATTCTAGGTTTTGTTTATATTCTTCATCAAAGGCTTCTCTCCTTTCTCTGGGTTCCTCCATTCTTCCATTGTGTCTTCTTGAGGAATACCCAGCATTTCTTCTATTAATCTTCTTATATCTTACTTCACCTGAGTTAGAATTTCAGATTTAAATTCGTCGATGAGGTCACGGAAGTATTTCTTTATTCCCAATGAGGCCGTGTCTGATACTGCATGTTTGCTGCCCTCAACCTCCTCCAGATTTACCTCTCCTGGACTCACTTTCCATGGTTCAGTGGTTGGAGGCCTTTTGCTGTTTCTTTGTCTTGTCATGTTTTTGGCTTCTTTCAGACAGGTGAGTGGTGGAGGTCTCTGGGCCTTTTGTATTGCTTACAGTTTTTCTGCAGTGCACTGGGGAGGGAAGTGCCACCCCCTCCCCAGTCCACTGCTGATCTGTGAGGTGCATGCAGCCAAGATGTGGGCTGGCCTCTCCCCCTACGTCAGTCAACCAGTGAGTGCTTCAGCACCTTTGTGTGTTCCCTGCAGATGTCACAGGTTTGGGACAGCCTCATCCCTGGCTATTGGTTTCTGACCAGGGGTATGGCCCAGCCCAAGCAGATCCCACCAATCAGCTTTGGGCCAGGAGCTGCCAACTGACACTGCCTCAGTTGTTGATTCAAGCCTGTCCTGCCCAACTCTAAAATGTCATCTATCCATTCATCCCACTCTGGGGAGTCCAGTTCCCCATCACTCACCAAAGTATGCGCAGCTCAACTCACCATTTCCACTCCCAGCTGCAGCGCCTCCTCCTGCCAAGGGTCTCGAGCTCACCGATCCCTGCTCTCAGCAGGGCCGTGACCTCAGCTCGATCCTGAGTCACCCGACTCTAAGACACACCCAGTACAGCGACTGGAGTGTGTCCAGCTCCAGCCCTCTGTCCACGCTTCTTTTTTTTCTTCTTTTTCTTTTTCCTCAGTTTCTTCCTGGGTCATGAGAATTCCTCTCCTTTTGTCTGGTCTTTTTCATGGTGTTAGATTCTAGCATCTGAGTTGTTGTTTACAGAGAGGTTCTCTATTGTGCTACCTCTCAATCGGCCATCTTGGATTCTCTGTGTTTCTTTCTCAAAATGAACATAATGACTATGTTTCTTTTTTCTGGGAATTTTAAGTGAAAGTCATCCTGTATGTGATTTTTTTATATTAGTAAAGATTACCATTCACACTAAAATAAATATGTATTAATACTAAGGATAAAATCATATGACATATGATTTAAAAAGTCATGGGCCAGGGATCTAGCTCAGTGGCATAAGCGCCTGCCTGGCAAGCTCTAGGTCATGAGTTTGGTCCCCAGTACCAAAAAAAAAAAAAAGAAAAAGTCAGTTAAAACTGCACTTGGTGGCACAAGCCTGTAATCTCAGCACTTGGGAGGCTGAAGCCAGAGGATCACCAAGCTGGGTTATATAGTGAGCCCAAAGCTAGCCTGAAGTAGATAATTAGACCCTGTCTCAAAAAAAAAAAAAAGTCAGTTAAAATTCCAGTCTCTTACTACTCCAGGAACATTTGACATAAATGCTGACCAAAGATCTTTCTGTCCTGCTTTAAATACATTTTTCTAAGCTATTATATCCACAAATCTAGTTCTCTGTGGATAATTGGCTCTTTCTAAGATAGATAAAGAACAGTACTTTATTCTAAGACATGGAAGGGTCAAAGAAAATTTCAGAAATTCATTAAATTTTCATTAAATTTCAGAAAGGTGGGCCAGGGATATAGCTTAGCACCACAGCACCTCCCCGGGAAGCACAATGTTGTGAGTTCAATTTCCAGTAGCAAAAGAAAAAAAGGTAAATTTCAGAAAGACAGCACTGATTTCACTTTCAACAGTAATGCTCTAAGTGCCCCATACAAGGAAGAGACCCCATACTGAAATAAAGATTAAAAAGCACAGTTTTTCTAAAATGCTGCTTATTGGTCTTACTGTGATGACTCCTCCATAGGAGCACATGGGGCCTGAGGGTTACAGCAGAAGTAATACAGCACTTCCGGGAAAGGGACAAAGTGGACAAGAAGATGCCTGGCTGCAGTGGGCTGGGGGGCAAAGTGAACAAGTAATCCTCACTAGAGATCTCCCAGGTGCGTCCCCTGAACCCCACTTCACAGTGTGACTAGAACAGTTCAGACACGGTGATCTGTATCTAATTCCTTTTCTCACTTCTAGAGTGTTTACTGGAAATTCTTGTCACACTGTGAATGCATGGGTTCTTAAAATACCTACCCGGTTATGGCATTGGTACCAAAAATGTAACAGGTTTGTATTTTTTGTGCACTATACAAGGCAGATAATTGATTTCATTCATGTTATAAAACTGAACAATACTACTAATACACTGTCCTTGGCAAGGCTGGCTGCACTGAACAAGGCACAAATGCAGGGAAAAACAGACCTGAATTATGATACCCAGCCAAGTAATTATAAATCATGTCTGAGTTTAATCATTTAATGAATATTCATTTTCTGTCCACTGTATGACCTCAATGTTTTAATTCAATTATCTACCACTCTTTAACAGAAAATGTCTAGGATATAAACTTGGCCTTTATTGTACTTTTTGAGGCGTAAAATGAGTAAGTTAACAAAATACACTTTTCTACCCTTTTCAAGGTCTTATTAAAATGACAATTGTGTATGAAATAGAAAACTCATGAAGGCTCATCTGTGAGTCAGTGATTCTATTTAAAATGAATCCAAAGTTAACTGCACTGATTATAGCTGTTAAGAAACACAAAAATAAGTATTATTATGCTGTTAGTCATAGTTTCATAAGTCCAGTGTGAAATGTGTATCAGTTCTAAAACACAGCTTCACTCTAACACTGAGAATAAATGATGAATAGTCTATAACTTCTATTCTCAGTCTAAAAACAGAATAATTCAAAGGCCGTGTAGACAATATTCTATTTTTTTAAAAGTTTTGGGGAGGGGGGTTAGCTCAGCTGCGTAAGCTCCTACCCAGCAAGTGCAAGCTCATCAGTTCAATCCCTGGTACTAAAAAAAAAAAAAAAAAGTTTTCCACATTGCACATTCCCTGAATTTAATAGTGAGGAAACATCAGAGAAGCTGAAATTGGGGAATGTCCTGCAAAGTAATTGGACAGTACACTTCAAAAGCATCAAGGTCTTAGATGGGTGTGGTGGCAAATTTCTGTAATCCCAGCACTCAGGAGGCTGAGGCAGGATGATCATTGCAAGTTCAAGACCAGCCTGAGCTACAAAGTGAGCCCAAGGCCTGCCTAAACCAAATAGTGAGACCCTGTCTCAAAAAAGACCAAAAAAAAAGCATCAAGGTCTTGAACAATTGTTTCATATTAAAAATACTAAAGAGCTGTAACATTGAAATGCAATATGACATCCCAGATTGATACTGAACCAGAAAAAAGACTTGAGAGGGAGACATGGGGACATTCCAATAAAGTCTATGGATTAGATCTGTAGTCCACAAACATTTTCTTGTTTAGTGGCAAACAGTAAATATTCTAGGTTTGTGAATTACTTCAAGTCCAAGCAGAAGGTTCAGGTCTCCACTTGGCAACATGGCACATGGATGAAAATAGACAAAGAGAATGGTCTGCAGTTGAAGGGGCTCTGGGATGAACAATGGCTCCCAGTGGGACAAAGAGCCAAGCGTCTGACTGCTCAAGGCATTTACTGGCACCAGTTTACAAGGCAGAGTGCATGGGAAGAGAAACATCTCAGGCAGGCATGGTGTGTAAAGGAGAAATGCTGCACTCTTGTGCCAGGCACAGAAGCTCCAATTGATGCATGCAAGGCTGGCACCTCTACTGCCAGGCAGATGTACTTCTTTTTGAGTCTCACAGTCTCAGCTGAGATCTTATCTCATGTCTTAGGAATTTCACAGGATCTTGCTCAAACCTCCATTCCAGTGTCCATGGGTGGCAATGTTGACTGCTTTGCTGCACAGAGACATGTTGGTTCCTCGTCCAATTAAAGGAACATCTGCTTCTGAATAGCCAGCTCTGCATAGCTCAGTAAATAGGGTTGAAGTAAAGGTCAGGTAATAATGGAAGCTTTGTTTCTCAGGGGAACATGGCTTTATGTTCTCCCATATCTATGGAATATCATGCTTCACTTCATTTTTAAACAACCGTGAAAACATGAAATTTGTTTGAACTCACAAGCTATAGCAAAGGTGCAGTGGACTTCATTTTGATAACATCATTGAACTGTACGATTAACAGGGAATCTGGGTGAAGAGTGTACAAGAAGTTGTACTGCTTCATAGCTCTAAGTATGAAATTATTTCAAAATGAAGTTTAAAAGTTAAAGAAAGGTTAAATACAATGCAAACCCTCATCAAACTACTGTGTAACAAGAAAAACACACTTCCTCAAGCGGATGGAGTTTCTTGCATCTTCTCTTGATAAATGGACTGCTCTCTCTTCCCTCCCCATCTCAGAGTTCTTTACTGAGTCAGCTTCTACCTATCATCTCTCACCTCAAGCATCATTTCCTCAATCTTTCCCCCACCGTCACTCTGCCCTGATCTCTATATCACACCTAAGCAGTCCATACTTTCCTTCTTAACAGAAATGGCAAGCATAATTAAGTACTTAATGGTCAAGCACTCGCTAAAAGTCTATCTCAAGGATGGCAGGAATCCTTGACCATCTTCAGCACTGGATTCCAACACTGAGCTCAGGGTTATGCACACAGGAAATGGTCAATGCACACAGGTAAGAGGATGGATGATGGAGTGAGCAGGCCTCTTAGGCGTGGAGCTAGTAAAAAGAGCTATGGCAAAGAGATAGGGTTCAGATGTGAACTAAAAGGATTTCTCAATATAAGAAATGACTTGCTAATAATTATGTATAATTAATAATAATAACTAATAATATATTGTCCAGAGGTAAAGTAAGCAACTTTCAAAGCTTCTATAGAAGTTGATTTTCAAAAAAGTTGAAGTAAAGATTCACAGTAACAGATTAGACTCGAATTTTTTTTTAGTTTCTCTCATTTTATACTCCAGTTGATTCTATTCATTAGCAGGTACAAGGCACTCATGTCTAATTAATAAATGAACAGAATCATGATTCTAAATCTAAGAAAAGTTTATACAATAACCACAAGTAAGTAAAGAGCAACATGACTAAAAACACTAGTGACAAAATTAGTAACAGAGGAACAAACATCAATTTACTGGAGCTTTTTAAAGAGTAAATGTAGTGAAAATATGAAGGGATTCAGTTATATCCAATAAAAGCCAATTATTGCAACCACAAATATCCTGCCAATATTAATAATCTATGCAGTTTAATCTATGTATGACCTAATTAAAGTTAATTTTAGACTTATCCTTTGACCAAGATATTTATGTTAAAACAAAAAAAAATTATTACACGCTTGTCATTCAGCACTATCAGCAGATTGTAAAGCAATAAGTGATATGATACACAGAAAGTAAATACTACTTAGAATCAGATTGTTGTAGTCAGGAGTTGTGAGGAGAACAATTATAATCAGGACACAGAATTTATAATATTACTTATGATGGTCACCCAGAGTCAAACACACGAAAGTGCAGGAAATCTGTCCACAACACTAAAGACACAGCCAAGGGCCTGGATCCCACAATAATGTCCTATATGAGTCCAGATGAAGACCTAGAGCCCATGACAATGTCTCTCACAAGTCCAACTGGAGGTCTAGAGCCCAGGACAAGGACTCATGCCAGTCTCTTTTATGGATCTGCACTGGGAAGGCTCAAAGGTCAGCAGTGGAAGCTAGCATATCTATGCCAGTGGGGTGAAGGAGCAGTGCTGGCAGGTTGAGGGTTCTACACTTGGGCCGAGAAGTCATACTCAAAATAAGGACCAGGGCTGCCCTAAAAAGTAACTCAGTGACATGGAGGTCCTGAGCTCCTCCAATGACAAGAACAGTTGAGTACATGCCGGAAAGCCAGCATGACAAGCTTCTCCTGGAGATTAAATAGCACACATCTTCCCCTCTGGAGCCAGGAAGTGATGCTCAATGTAAGGACCAGAGCTCACCCAAAGTGAACCAGAGCCACTCTCACCACCAAGGTCCTGAGCTCCTCTGATGATAATGGTCAAACTCATACTGCGGAAGCTAGTCACGATGAGCTCCTCCAAGAGAACCAGTGGCTCAAGACAGCAACACTTAGAGAAACCCACAATTCCTCACTCCTTGTCTCTGCGTCTCTGTTTATGCTGACAACTTTCCTCAGGTGGGCCATCTACACTCAGCACCATGCTGATTTAATTCAGCTGGTGTTAAGTTGACCATCAGTTGTTGTTGTTGTTTTGGTACCAGGGATCAAACTCATGACCTCGTGCTTGCAAGGCAGGCGCTTAAGCAACTGAGCTAAATCCTGGGCCCTGACCACCAGTTTTTAATCCATAACACAGATCAAAATTTAAGAACATAATATGCTCATGCTAATTATACAAGGAAAGCTGACCACTCACTGGTGTTTGGTTTAGGGAGATCTTCCCAGTGAGTGACTATAATGACAGCAAGTCCTCTTCCAGTGCCTCTTGAGACACAATCCATTAACTGAAATAAATCAGTATTTTTTTTAAAAAACCACTTGTCCTAATTTCCCTAGAAGAAGTCATGTTATGTTCTATCAATTTTATCATAAAATAATTCTGTAAAATACTTTAATAAAGGTTGAGTTAATAATAGACATGTTGAAGGGAATTAGTTTTCAACACAAAAAATATTATAATACAATTTTTTTTGGTGTTGTCACCATGAAGCTGGAGGAACTTGCTGCTCATTTCCTTGGTTCTTGGTTCTTTGTATCCTTGATGAAAAATTTCAGTCAAGACACATAGGTGGCCATGCCCAAGTATTGGTAGAATTTATGATAAAGTAGATATAAAGAGAGTTATTCATTCAAGCAAGAAGATGGGTTGTCTTAGTTACTTTTCTCTCATTGCTGAGACAAAATACCCATGGCCCAAAATGAAGGAAGGAAAGGTTTATTTAGCTCACAGTTTGTGGAGGTTTCAGCAGGTAATGAACTGGCTCCAAGGCAGGATGTCATGGCAAGGAGCAACAGTTCACGGCAGTGGAAGACAGCAAAAGCAACAAGAGCAGAAGGGGAAGGAACAAGCCTCTTTTCTTCCTTTATATGGTAAGTAGGTTATCCACCCTGGGGCAGGGGTAGCACTCACAGCATCTCTATGCCCTCCTCTTCCACAGGAGGAGGATGTTTATGAAGTGAGGACCCTGGCTCACTTCATAAACATGCTGAGTTGCTTATTTAAACTTCAAAGCTTCACAAGTTCCCACAATGTATCAACCATTACCTACTGGGCCACACCACCAAGGCATCTGCCCCCAGTATGAATTTGGATACCTTTTTATGCACACAGAATAAATGGGGGGGGTCAGGGAACCATGGGATTATCATACTTATTGACATTTTTCTTAGAGAACTGTTCTAACTTTGGAATGTTGATATCTTAAAAATGTTTGTTGCTCCTTTTAAGTTGCAGTGTTCCTCGGGCACCTTACTTGTGTAAAAATCTAAACCAGGTCTCAGCCCAAGGAGGGAGAGTCTATAAAGAATGCTTCCCTTTTTGATATCACTGGGCGTGGGCCATGGGACCCAGAAATGCCAGGGAAATGGACAGCTAGAAGGCCAGATATCTGAAGGAATGTGCACCATGTATCACCTGAAAGCGTCATTGTGCTCTGTGGCATTCTTGGATCTGAGACCTAAAGCAATTTTTATAAATCAATTACATTCTGCATTTACTATAGCTGGCACAGCATGTGATTTTTGGATCCCCTCCTTTTGTCCCTCAGACCTAATAGTATCAGTCACAAACCCTAAAGTTCATCATTTTAAACAATATAAATCAGTACATTGTAGTATATTCACAAATCACTCCCATCAATTCCGAAACACTTTCATTACCATGAAAAGAAACCCTAGACTGATTAGTGGTGCCTCTTTACTATTCCATCCTCTAACCCATGGAAACCACTGGTCTACTTTCTGACACTATGGTTTGCCTATTGTGGATATTTTGTATATGCACGATTATATGTTTTCATATCTGGGTTCTCTCCCTTAATATAATGTTTCCAAGGTTTACCCATGTTTTAGTACGTGTCAGTACTTCATGTCTTTTTTTTTTTTTTTTTGTACCAGGGATTGAACTCAAAACCTTGTGCTTGCCAGGCAGGCACTTATGCCACTGAGTTAAATACCCAGCCATGCTATTCTTTTTTTATTTTCAAGTAGTAGTCTATGTCTATGTATGTATATTTATGCACACAGCGAAGGTTTTATATCTATTCATTAATTGATGATGGAGGAAGGGGAGGAAGAAGGGTGGGTAAGAAGAAGGAAAGAAATTTTAAAAAGAAAGAAGAGAAGGAAGGAAGGAACCTAATGTACATACACACAATAGAGTACTATGCAGGAGTTCCAAGAACTCCTATGAATGGATATGGAATGATTTTTAAGATATACTGTCTAATGAAAAAGATGCAAAACATTTGTTTAAGAAAGAAGAGTAAACATTGATATGTATGAGTATGTAAGTGAACACACATACCAGTATATACACATATATGTGGATGTGTGTATGCACAACTAATATGCTTACCTTTGCAAAAAGTAACAATAAAATGGAAAATTAATAAATGAGTATCTTGAGAAGTTGAATAAGAATGGGGTTGAAGGTACAAAACATAGGGGAATTTTTTTTATTATTCTTGTTTACACAGTTAGAATATTGTAACAAAATATTTTACATGTTTAAAAATTAAAGTCAAAGATAGACATACATTTTCAGGAAGACAGACATATTTTTCCTATTCTTCTCCACCAAGTGCAATGATAAACTCTAGACATTATATATAAAATAAATAGCAGACAACTCTAAAAGTTGGAGAGAAAAAGTCTGACACACTAAAGACCTTGGTACCCAAGCACATGGTGGTACATTCCCAAGGGTGTGTGTGTGTGTGTGTGTGTGTGTGTGTTTCTCCCCGCACCTTTAGGTCCCAGATTTGGAACCGAAGATGCTGTCAACCAAGAGACATCAATGGGGCAAACAGAAGAGCTCCAGCAAATGCTTGCTCCCTCTAGCCAAAGGACCAGCAAAGAATCAACAGAAAAGGACAGAAAGCTTGTACACAATGACTATTCCAGCTAAACATCAGAGAAAAAACTATACAGCAACCTTGATCCATGCCATCAAAGCCTATGGGTCAGGGGTAGAGGGTATGATGGGCAAACATGACAGATTCCAAAAATAAAAAGAAAAGCACTTTATTGGCTGAGCTCAGTGGCGACACTGTCCCAGGGGTCAATGGGGGAAGAGTGTGCTGGGCAGGAGGTTGCAAGGGCTTTTAAAGCTGCAGACCACAAGGGGAGGGGATAAAGCTTGAAGATCAGTTTGTCTCCACAAAAGGCAATTTTTGTTTGCTTTTCCTGGAAAATATAGGAACCAGGGAGGTGGAACAAGCAGTTAAAAGAACCAGGGAGGCAGGGAAGGGTTTGCACAGTGGGTAAACTACAAGATTGCAAGTTAAATGGCAATTACACAAATCTTGCAGACAGTGGCACTCACATAAGTCATTAAGAGAACAGGATGTAAAGGCACATTTTGAATTTCTGAGTTTACAACAGAGGGCAAACTGGAAGTTCACCCCTGAAATGCTATGATGAGGGGTCTCAAACCCTAGCCAGAAGGTATAGAAGTTCTAGTAGAAGGATAGCACCCAGTGGTAATTCAGCCACAGTCATGATGTAAAAGAAAATGCATTCCAGCCAGTGTACTTCAGTTGCCCAGGTGATAGTTCCTGTTCCAGTTCTGGTTGCTTTTGTCTCTTAGAAATGGCTGATCACTGTGATGCATATTGTAAGAACTAATCTCCAATTGACAAGCCATTCTGCCTCTGTACTTCCTGCTTGCTAATCTCATATAAGTCATAGACCACCAAAGATTAGAGCCTGATAGTTTGGGGATGACCTTGATCAGTCCCATCAACATAACTAAATCTGTCTCCAAATCCTGAGTGTCATTTTGATGTTTCAGTTGGCTGCAGCAATGGTAGTGTCAGAAAGACCTAAGGAAGAGGAACAACTTCTGTTTCCACCTGACAGTAACAAGGAGCCTCCACTCCAACATGTAGAGTACCAGTGGGGGCCAGGTATGAAACCTAAACTGCTACCTCGACCTTGCCATATGAGGAAAGGATGTTCTTCCTTGCTAGAGTTGTGAGAAAAAAGCCTGTAAGGTTTTAATCCAGAGTCTCAAAGCAGAATATAAATCATCCATGTTTTAATAGGAAATCATTCGTCATAGCAAGAAACCAGAGGACACCAAAACAGAATGAAAATGGCAGTTGATATGTAGGTGCAAATACTGAAATTACAGAAAGTTTAGATTTTTGAGTTTAAAAACAGCCATGATAAAGATGTTTCTGTGAGTAACTGCAAACACATTCAAAACAAATGCAAATATAGAAACTCTCAGAAAAGAAATAGTCTCAGCAAAGAAATAGAACAATAAACAGCCAAATGGAAGCATGATAATGGAAAAATACAATAACTAAAAGTAAAAACTCAGGTGGATTCAGCAGAAAAATGGTAAAGAAAGCTTAAATGAATGAGAAGATGAAACAACAGAAATTGTCCAACTTGAGCAGATGGAAGGAAGTGATTAAAAAAAAGAATTAAGATGTGTTATGTGTATAGACAGGTACAACTCCCCACAAAGAATGTAATCATTAGGTACTGTAATATGTCCTAATGTAATATCAATAGATATTATCCAATGGGCAGAGATATAAACATAGATTCAAAAACAGGGATGAACCTCAAAGAAAATAAACCCAAAGGAATCCAAGTCAGGACACATTATATTCAAACTTCTAAAGCTAAAAGAAAAGAAAAAATATTAAAAGCAATTGGAGAAAAATAACATTTTACCTACCTCAACAAAAAACCAATTCAAATAAAAATTAATTTCTCAAGAGAGTTTATGGAGGCAATAGGAAATGACAAATTTATTTTTCAATTGCCGGAATAAAAAAAACAATTAATCTACAATCTTAAATCCAGTGAAAATATCCTTTGGGAATGAAGGAGAAATCATGGCATTCATAGATGAGGGAAAGCAATGAGAATTTGTTACCAGCAAGTAAGAATGGCTAAAGAGTGTCCTTAAAGCAAAAAAAAAAAAAAAAAAACAATAAAATAAGGAATTTTGGAAAATTAGGAAAAGAGGAAAAACTATATTAGACAAAAGACAAATATTTCCTTCTTTTCTTGAGTTTTAAAATTATATCTGACAGTTAAACAGAAATTATAACTATCTGTTGTGGTTCTAAATACATTTAGAGAGAATATTTATGACAGTTATATTAGAAATATAATATATATATATATATATATATATATATATATATAAATATATTTATTTATATATGGGGGGAAATATGGCTTCTGTAGTACCCTCAATTGGTCATCATTATTCTTTTGACCTGTGGCTACTTTGTAAGGCAAGGATTGACTGGGACTGGCATTTTTTATCTCAGGTTTTCAAGGTTGATTATTTTCCAGCTAGGTCTTAGTTTAAGGGAAACACAGTGCATATAACCTAAACCCTGTAGTAACTACTAAAAAGCTACACAAAGAGAATACATAAACATATTATAGATAGATCAAAATCAAAGTCTAAAAATTGGTCAAGTAACTCAGGAGAGCAGGAAAATGAAAAACTTGGAGAAAAAAAAAGAGAAAACTAAAAATAAAATTATGGGGACTGGGGATTTAGCTCAGTAGCATAAGCACCTACCTGGCAAGCACAAGGTCATGAATTCAATCCCTGGTACCAAAAAAAAAAAAATGTGTACCTAATCTCTAACATACCAATAATTAAATTAAAATGCAAAGACTCAAATGCATCAATTAAAAGTTAGATTGGGAAGCTGGGTGTTGTGGCACAGGCCAATAATCCCAGCACTCAGGAGGCTGAGGAGGAGGATCATTGTGAGTCTGAGACCAGCCTGGGCTACAAAGTGAGCTAAAGGCCAGCCTGAACTGCATAGAGAGACCCTCTAACAAAAAGACAAAAATCAGATTGGGAAATTGACTTAAAAAGCATGGTCAGCTAGAGACAGGGAATGTAACTCAGTGGTAAAGAAATTGCTAAGTATAGGCAAGGTCCTTGATTCAGAGGCCATTACATATATCCAGTGTATAAGCACTCGCTTCATATTTAACAATACAGACAGGTTGAGACTAAAATGAAAAAGTCATGCAAACACTAATAAAAGAAAGTAGGTAGGGCTACATTAATATCATATAAAGCAGAGTTCAGGACATAAAATTACCATAAATGAAGAGAGAAACTAGGAGGAAAAAAATCAATCTAACAAGAAGACATAGAACTCTTAAATATATATGCACTGAACAGTAAATTAAAAATATAGTAATTCCCCAGCTTTTCATGACTTCCATTCCAGGAGAATTGTCTGTAAATCAAATTCATTTGTAAGCTGAGAGTGAGTTGTCCTGGTTATTTTTCTCTCATTGCTAGGACAAAATACCTGACACCCAAAGCTAAGGAAGGAAAGGTTTATTTAGCTCTCTGTTTGTAGAGGTTTCAGTCCATAATCAGCTGGCTCCAAGGTAGGGTGGCATGGCACAGGGGTAACACTTCAAGGTGGCAGAAGACAGCAAAAGCAGCAAGAGCAAAATGAGAGAGGGGGAAGAGCAAGCTTCCTCCCTTCTACTGTATGCAGGAGATCCATCCTCCAGTGGGTGTAGCATTCACACTATCTCCATGCCCTCCTCTTGTAAGGGATGAGGATGTTTACAAAGTGAGGAGCCTGGCCCCCTGATGAGTCACTTAAACTCTCAAATAGACACAATGTATCAGCCTTTACATGAGGCTTATATAATACACCTGTACAAGGTCACAACTGGAGTGTTTGTAAGTCAGGGAAAATTGGCAGACTTAAAAGGAGAGATCAACAACTGGATGCCAACATCAATACTCCTCTTTCAACCACTAACAGAACATAAAGACAGAAAAACAAGAAAGAGTATTTAAAAAGCCCTTTACGTACAACACAATGAATACATGAGATCTAATAGACATACACAAAACACTCAGCATAGTGTTCATAGTACTTCAGCCATATCTTAAGCCATAAAACAAAACTCAACCACATTATAGAAAAGCAAAATCTTACAAACATGGAATCAAACTAGAAATATAACAGAAAAGCAATGAAAAATATCCAAATGCTTGGAAGCTAAATAACTTTTCAATAATCTATGAGTCAAAAAGAAGTCTTATGGGAAATCCAAAGAGAAAATGATCTTTCTTCCCCTCCCCTAAGCCTGTCAGGGGGCTGCCTCCAGCCATCTCGGAGCAAGGTGTTCACACGCATGTGCACACACAGTCCCTGCACATGCAGAGTGAGAGTCACCACGAGACCAAACACTGGGGAGCAGAGTCCCTGAAGGTGCACAGACCTACGGGCCTGCAACCCAAGGACCACATGGGCAGTCCCAGGAAAGACACAACAAAGTAGAGTACCCCATGGAACGAGTAGCCGGCTCCTCTCCAGATGGAGAAGCACCCAACATAAACATGGATGTATTCCATGTTTATGGGGGTGCAAAGGGAAATCATTAACTATTCATGAGCTGTTCCCAAAAGGGGCAAGGGTGTCTGGACAGGGTGGAGGTTAGTTACTGTGCAAGTGTGAATTTGCATGGGATCCAAAATGTGCTTAAAACTGTGTTATGTGAACACTCTAGGTGGAACCCGTATTAGGGAAATACATTGTAATGAAGGCATGGTGAGTTTAGGATCAGTTTTTCATCAGATCTGATGCTGTCTTTGATTGTGGCCATCTCATCCAGCTAGCCCAAGCACTCCACATCACCAAAAAGACGATGATGGCTTTTTCTCTTCTTTCACATCGTGATTTACCTTTTTCTCTTCTTAGGGAAGTTGCAACTGCTTGCTTTCTCTGAGGCTGCTACTTCAAAATCCTGCCAATTATCATCTTTTCACAAAACTAGAGGCTAATGTTTTAAGGAAATGCATTTTAAGAACTCAAAATTCACTCAAGTTTTAAAGAAGAAAAGTTAATTTTTTCTACATTAACATGAAAATAAGTCACTTTGGAAGCAGTTACTGCCTTCAAGAATCTCTCCTATTAATGTCTTTAATTTCAAAAATGGTACTATATAAAACCTAGTAGTGGGCCAGGGATTTAGCTCAGTGGCATAAGCACCTGCCTGGCAAATGCAAGATCATGAGTTTGATCCCTGGTAACAAGAACAAAAAAACCCCCAAAAACCTACTAGTATAAGCTCAAAAGTTATTCTAAATTGAACTGTAATTAAAACCATGCTGAATTTTTCTTGCTTTTTACAATAAATATTTATAATTCATTAATTACAGGACTATCTATCAGCTCTTCCTTTGTTTGTCTGAGGTAAGGGTCTTGCTATATTGCCCAGGCTAGCCTTTAACTTTTGGCTCAAGTCATCCTTCTATCTCAGCTTTCTGAAGAACTGGGACAATCGGCAAATGCCAAAGTGCCTGATTTCATTAGGACTTTGAAGTTTACAGGTGAAACTACTGTGAAAACAATTCCCTTATACAAAAATGAAGAACAACATTTTTAGCAGCATGTATTTGTTAATTAAAAACTTTATTAATATGCAAGTCATATACCAAAAATTCATCCCTTCACATCATACAACATAAAATTATATAATTTGGTTGGTTTTTAGTACACTTATAATTATATATCATCACCACAATAATTTTACAACATTTTCAACAAATCCAAAATAAATTCTATACCCATCAGCCATTGCTTCCATTTCCTTACCCTCTAAATTTCAGCTTCTTAAACCACTAGATTACTCTCTGGTTCTGTAGATTTACTTATTCTGGACATTGTATACAGATGGTCATACAACATTTGGTCTTTTGTGATTGGCTACTTCCACTTAGCATAATGTTTTCAAAGTTCATCATATTGTGACATGGATCAGTGCTTTGTCCCCTTTTTGTGGCTGAATAATAGTCCACTGTATAGATATACCTCATTTAGTTTACCCACTCATCAGTTAATGAATATTTGGTTGATTCCAGTTTGGGGCTATTACGAAGAACTCTGTTATCAACATTTCTATATATGCTCTTCTGTTGATTAAGCCCTTAATTTTTAAGTATATAAGGCCAAAAGTCAAATGGAAGATTTTGTTGTTGTTGTTGTTCCAGGCATAAAACTCATGACCTTGTGCTTGGCAGGCAGACATTTATGCCACTGAGCTAAATCCCTGGCAAATAGAATAACTCGCATAGTTACAATGAAAGCATAGAAAATTTGTTTTGGAATAATTTTAGATGTTTCAAGATTTAACTGTTTCCATAGACAATATCAGGAAGGCTTATCATCCCAGTGAAACTGGCATCATCACACTGTCACAAATTAAGAAATCTCCGAAGACTACACCTTCCCTGTAATCCCTTCTAGGTCAACAGCTTACTCTCTCTGTTGTCTCACTTTGAGTAAAGACTGGGTGGCAGGGACTGTCTGTCTGTCTTGCGGAAATTATCAAAAATCACTTAGCCCTCTCCAAAGCATCAAGAATGACTATGTGCATGAGACTGGACCTTGGATAGTCATAGGCTGAGCATGACATGCCCAGGTGCTTTCCAGTTCCCCACGCGGGCCAGATATTCTTGGCTTTGTTAGCAATTCCTGCACATGTTTTGCCTCTGTTAGGTCACTAACTCTGCCTGTCTGCAGGCAGCTTTGTCTATCTACACATAGAGGTTGTCACTGCTGACTCTGCCCTGCCAACCTTTTCCATGCCACCTTCGAGAGTCCAATACAGGTTGCCATGTTGGTTTAATGCCCCACTGGACCATAGGTCTGCTAGGTGCTCTCTGATGGTCAGAGATGTTCAGGAGAGACTCAGTGAATGCTTGTAAATGTATGACCCATAAGACTTGCATCCATACTGCGTATGTGACACTAAGGGGCCAAAATGAGTTTATGACTTAGATGCACCTCATTTATGAATTGATGACATATTTCTCCAACAATTAAAGCACTTGGGAACCTCAACATATTCTCATCAGATAGCATAGCATTGTGTTAACATGATTTCATTCATTAAATTTAATAATAGGGACAGATTCACAGGTATAGGAAGCACATTCTAAAGATTGCATGTTAGGATTGAATTTCACTGAAATTCAATATTTTTTGTTTTTTGTTTTTTTTCTGACTCCAGTATGTGAGCCCAACCAAGAGGGCCGAATCACAGTTTACTGCTGGGCGGCCCTGCCAGGCTCTGCCATTCTTTCAGAGGAGGGTTTCCCTGGGAAGCCAGCTTTTTTAGATAGTTGCAGGGCTCCAGGTGGGGAATATCAGGATTCTGCTGGTAATACTTCTGCAACTTCTCTAGAACCGTGGGCAGCCCAACCGTGGAGGCATAGAACATGGGCCCACCCTTGTGCCGCGGCCAGCCATACCCATGCAAGTAGATCACATCAATGTGCTCTGGGCTGGCAGCTATCCCTTCTGCCAAGATCCGGAAGGCTTCATTGATGAGTG